>CM040624.1:2626652-2700461 GCA_022817965.1 Solanum lycopersicoides
AATATAATAAATTCATAATCAAAATAATTATAGTAAGGGAGAGAGAGGATTTGGGCCTTTTTTTGGGCCTGATTTGGACTTCAGCATTATTTCTGTCATGGAAGAGTTGTGTATACACCGGTGTATACTTCTGTATACAGCGCGTCGTTTGACCCCTTTTTGTATATTCGGATATAAATCGAAATTACAGAGCCTAATTCAACTCTTAAAACCTTTACGTCCATTTTTACCGCGTATTTTCTTCACTCATCCTGTATAACGGTGTATAACGTCGTATACAACACGTATACAACCTTTTTCAAGCCTCCACAAACTAATTTCCTGCCTCATATTGAGACTCCATAGCCTGTTCATCACTTCACAATTTGACATGGGGGCTGAATCGAGAGGAAATAAAGATTCGGGGAACCTTTATGGCCCATTCAAAATGCAAGGAGGAGAAGAGTCAATCATAGACTCAAAGTATATTCACATGCAACAGAAAGAAAGACACGTAAGTAAGGATCATGACAATTTGATTGAAAAGTACAAGGATAGTGGTAACAGAACACTGTTGACATCAACTTCATTACCATATAACTCATATATTTCAAACAATATAAAATGAAATGTTTCAATCTCAACATAGTAAATAAACTAGGCCAAAAGAAATAAAATGAACAACCCCCTACACATGGTATCCAATGCCACTAAATTTGAACACAGACTTGTAATAGGCATTTTTAGATCTTTCCAGTAGCAACAAATGTAAACACATAAGTCAAGAAAATAACCAAACTTCTAAATATAGACGGTGATTAACCGATGCTAACATAGAACAAAACAATGTTCATAAACAAGCTACATCTCTAACATATATATAATAGCTCAAAAATAGTGAAAAGAAGATGACCATTATGGAATAATGTAAAATTTAATCAACTTTGAATCAAATGAGATAGTTACTGCCAATCGGCCATTTAATCACATTGGCTCAAAATTGAAACAATGTGAAACAACCACAGTTAATCCTAAAATTTCTTATGAACAGATCAACAACAATCAAACGGTTAAATTCGATACTAGGCTTGTATTAGGTAAACTTTAAACATGAACAAAGAAGCAAAACAAAACAACGTAGGCAAAACGGATTCTATGAAATAAGCGATTAAACAAACCAAAATATAAGAACTCGTTACTGCAATCCAACAACAAATACATAATACAACACTCTTAACATTATGTCCATAACACGACATACAACAATTATTAATCAACACACAATATCCTAAAAAAGGGACTAATAGAACGGAAGCAAAGTCAACTACATATCAATTAAGATGAAACGAAACATAAGACCAAAGATATTACCTTTTCCGGTGCAGCGAATGAGACGAACGAGCTTGACCACAAAGCAACTTTCACCACGAATTTCGACTACACAAGATTCCGATGAACTCAAAAAAAATTAAAAATTATATTATTAATTATTTTTTTTGAACCTTGACCTTAAAATTTTGAAGACATTTGAGGCATGTATTTTTTAGATGAAAAAATCTTCCTATCGATTTTTTCTCTTTTCTAAAAAAATAAAAATTCCCTTATCAAAATTTTTTTTTTCTTCAAAAAAAATCCGATCTCCTCTAACTTTTATTTTTCTCACCACCATTTTTTTTCCTCCTAACACTAAAGAAGATGGAGGTTTATATAGAGGGAGTCGGGGTTGATTTGGGAGTGATTTTCAAAAAAAAATTTCAAATTCGTGTGCCTTTTTTTCAAGGCAATGATGAAGAGGATGGGAAAAAAAATTGAATTTCACGAAAAGGGGGAAAAGGGAATAGGACGCGGCTGTTGCAGATCCAATTTTATCGGGATTTTTGGTGGATCTGCGCAGTGATTTTTCTTGTTGTTAGGTGAAGAAGATGAAGTAATGGGGTCGGGTCGGTTTTGTTGTGTATGTATGATGTTGGTGGGTTGGTCATTGAAAAGAATGGGCTGGAAATATTGTTAAGAATAGGGGCTGTAAAAACGTGAATTGGGCTAAAAAATGGCCCAAATTGGGTCTGATTTGTTGGGATTTAAGAGAATGAAATTGGGCTGGGCAAAACTATAAAGTTGAGTTGCTGGGAATTGGGAAAAAAGGGCCCAAGATTTGATTTTCAAATGGGTTTAAGGGAAATGGGTTATGTCTTGGAATTTCAAGAAATAGTCAAATTAAATTTAATTTAGGGAATTTGACTAAACTTTAAGAAAGATGAATTAACATCAATTAATTAACGATCTTCTTAATTTGAACAAAAATAAAATAATTAATTTAATCGTAAAATATTAATTCAAAAAATATAAACTATAAATTAGCTAAACTAATTAATAAAATATTTAAGTAAAACTAAAATATTTTTGAGATGAATTTCAAACATTAATATAATAAATATATGCAAAATCATATAGAATATGTAATTATTTTTTAACATTTTAAAATTTATAATAATGACGAAATTACTTAAAATAACTCGAAAAATATTTAAAATTTTATAAAGTTAATTATTTCAAATCGTTTAAAATTTAAGAGGCTCGATGACTAATTTATATTGTGGAGGGCCAAAATTGGGTGTCAACACCTCACATCCTCAATAGCATTTGCAATCCCACTAATTAGATTGATGTATTTGGTAAGTTTGAGCTTGATTTAATTTATTATAATCGATTAATTTCATTTATTATAAGTTAAGTACAATTACATGTAATTACATTTTAAGTGACTTGCATGCCGTCTAGATACACCACATATAGTACAAGCATCAATAATAGCATCAATAATTAAATTATTTAATACACCAAATCTAAAACCTATTGAAGTTATTCAGTTGATTCACACACTTTACTTAACCAGAAATGAAATTTTTTAATCAAAATAATTCATATTTAAATTAATTCATCAAAATAATATCGATGATGAGTTACAACCATATTGCAAGCATTAAAAATACCATGAGAGTAAGTGTGCTTATTACTAGGAAAATGAAAATTTCATAACTAAGCTAGACAACAAGATGGTGTACAATCGATAATGAATAATAAGTTGAATATTTTCATAATATTAATGGAATAATAAGTTTTTGGATGATGAACATGAAGAAGATGTGAAACGAGCAAAAGAGATGAAAGTCACGTTGGATGTGAATTCTGAAAAAGTAGTACATGATGTTTGGGTTTCATAAAAGCCACGGAGTTTAGCAAAGTTAAAGATAAATTTGATGATAAGGATTGGTCTGGGAAACACACAAGAAAGACATGGACACGGTAGTTGACACTTTGGTTTATGCTAATAAGATGAATGTTATCATGAAGCAAGGCGTTCGATCATATCATAGAAAGAATGATATTTGTTCTAACTCTTTTGTTGCCCTTTTGGTTAAAGAGTAACGTCAACCTAGTTTGGACGGGTGTAAGATTTAAGTTGTACATCTGGAATTGACAAACATGCTGGTGGAACAACATGTTGCTTATTTTGTTTGTCCTATTACTATTTTGAAACCCTTAATAGATACTTTGAACACTTCGACATATGAGGTGTCAACACAAACTATATATGGATTTTTTTTTTTTTTTTTAGAAATAAGATGGTGTTGATTAATGCTTCAAATTGTCCATTTGGTTCCTAGATTTTAGCTAGTAAAATAATTAACGTTGTTTAGTTATTTAACATTAAACTATTTGTTGTTTTTTAGTTGATAGGGTAGAGTTAGTAGACATGTTTATCCACTCTCTTTTTAGTTGCTTATTTTTTAGTAATGTTAGTTAGTTGTAGGCCTATTTAAAAGGTCATTGTTATACCTCTTCTGCTACAATTAAAAAGACTTCAGAAAATCTCTCTCAAATATAGAGCCATCATGGATGATTTTGTCGTTATCACTCGTTCTTCCTCATGAGTTGAAATCGATCATTTAGATGGATGGAAGATAAAATAATGAGCTCAGATATTGATGAACTCTATACAAGAGTTCTCTATCACAACAATACCCTTATAGATCCATTAACAACAAGTAGATTTATGCCAGGTTCAATGAGTTAGTTTCAGTCCAAATTGGATAAATAATAGAGTGTCGGTGAGTTATTTTTTTACTGGCCAATTTTTTTGTGGACCTCTAACAAGAGGCCATGTGGTAAATTTATTTTTACAAAATCACTATTAAAAATAATGATATAAATGAACATGATTTATAAAAACGATGACCTAAATGTGCCATACTCTAGACGAATGACATAGGTGAGTCATTTTCAATAGTCTGATGACATATTTATATTATTTCCCGATTATTAATAAAAGGTACACTAAGAGAATTATCAATTTTTATACGTCATACACTTCAAATATAATTAATAATTAGTGTAATTTGATTTATTATATATAATTTTTTATTATTTAATACTCCCTCCGTTTCAAAAGAATGTTCCTATTTTTTAGTTGGTTTAAAAAAGAATGACCCCTTTCCTTTTTGGCAACACTCCAACTTTAACTTTCCACGTGTCATGTTTAAAACCACAAGATTAAAGGGCATTTTGGTACATTTGACATAACTTTAATTTAGAACCACAAGATTAAAAAGTCTTCTTTCTTTTCTTAAACTCCGTTTCAAGTCAAACTAGGCCAATCTTTTTTAAACGGAGAGAGTAATAAATATTAAATAAAATTACTTGTAATTATATTAAAATAACTTACTTGTATACAAGATCCGTCAAAGCAAGTTCTAGAAGGAAAGTGACTAGAAAAAAATTAATGTATGAGTAATCATAGTAATCTAATCTTAAATATATGGAACCAATCTTTAATAGAAAAATAATTATAGTGTGATTTACCTTCCAAATTTTATACCACAAAATTCCTATAAATTCCTACTTTTCCCCCCTCAACATTGTAAATTTTCATCAAACACATTTCTCTATAATTATTATTATGAATACGACCAACCACTCTGCCCCTGGTCAAGGTCCCCGAAAGATTAGGAAGACTATCACCCAGTTTGAAAAGCTAAAAAGGTTGTTAGTGCTTCCCTTTGCATTCGCTCTTGCACATGTTTTTCCACATTGGATGGAGGAAATGGTCCAACTTGTAGACCAAGGGAAAACACATCGTTTTGAATTATTGGATGTAACCGATGAGAACAACCCCAATAATGATGCAGGAGCTTATGTGGTGAAGATGAAGCCATGTAAGGACTATGCAATAGTTTGTGCGAATTTATTCGAAAACCGTGGATTGAGCTATGGTGATAAGGTTGAACTCTATTGGGATACCAATTCCCATAATTTTAAATTTAAGTTAGTTAATTAGGATCTTATTTCTTTAAATCTTATGATGTTTTTAGATGAGATCCAATGAATTTTTATAGTTATATTCGAAATAAAATAAGAATATTTAAATTCTATTGTTTTTCTTTTCCTAATTCCTTGAATGTCTATGTTATATATCATTTATTTTATATGTTATAATTGAACAAGATAAAAATTTTATGAAAGTAATGAATACTTTTGAATAGTGTACTTAGATGCGTATAATATATAAAAAATATTACAACGAGAAATTCTTATCTTATGAAAGTGTATGTTGTATCATTGAATTAGAAACGAACAACATTGGCCTTCCCCACATTTTAATAAGGAAAAATGGTATTCTACAAATCTGTCGGACGTGGTTTATGTTTAGTTGCACCATTTTCACTTATGGGATGTTACTGAAGATAACAACCATAAAAATGATGGAAGGGTTTATGTTGTGACTTGTGAAGATTAAGCCATGTAAGGACTACGCAATTGTTTGTGCCAATTTAGTCAAGAATCGTGGATTGAGCTGTGGGGATGAGATTGAACTCTATTGGGATACTATTTCGAACAATATTAAATTCAAGTTAATTAAAAAGGGACTTGTTTTGTGAACTTTTATGATGATTATTGTGAGGAGATTGAATAATTTTTTAAAGTAATAATATATAAATTTAATTGTTTTCCTTTTCAATTTCCAAGAATGTCATGTTATTTTGTTGCTTTATTTTATGTGTTTAAATTTAACAAGATGTGAAGTTTAAGAAAGTAATGAAAACTTTTGAATCGAGTAGCAAGATGCGTATTGTCACGATCCAGACTGTCGTGATTGACACCCACAATAACTCTTCGGTAGGAGAATCATTACTACAATCCAAACTCAACAACTAATCTAAAATACTAAAGCATTTAAGTTACAGAGACAAGTTAAATACTAAGGAAAGAAATAGAGTTCCCATAAACTCCAACAAAAGTCTAACAACAAACTAGCATTGCGGAAATAATAACTTAGAACCTGAAAATCAATCTACCAAAACATCTAACAATGAACCATAAGTCTAAACAAGAATGGTCACAACCCCAAACTAATGAACTAACAACTAACTAGCAAAGTCTAAGTCCGAATTGTGGACATAGACGAAAAGAGAACACATGACTTTCCGAAAGAATTGACTCACCCTTGAATTCGATCGTCGATCACTCATCTTCTAAGCGAGGTTTGTCAATAGCTGCCTAAAGATGCCCCGTACTAAAAAACCCCCAGCAAGTATAGTATCAATACACAACCGCAATGTACTGGTATAAGCTTACGCGACTATCCCACTAAGTGCAGAATACAACATGTTTTTTCATATTGGTTGAAGAAAATGGTCTTACTTATATAGAAAGGGAACAAGCATTGTTTTCAATTATGGGATTTTACTGAAGAGAACAACCCTAAAAATGACGAAGGCGCTTATGTTGTGAAGATGAAGCCATGTAAGGACTATATATGCAGTAGTTTGTGTTGATGAGATTGAACTCTATTGGGATACTAATTAAAAAAACTCTAAATACAAGTTAATTAGTTAGGGTCTTATTTTGTGAAATCTTATGATGATTTTGTTAGAGGAGATCAAATGTTTGTTATAATTATATCCGAAAGAAAGTAATAATATTTAAATTTTGTTATTTTTATTTTCCTATTTCTTTGAATGTCATGTTACTATGTCATTTTATTTATGTGATTTAATTTAGCAAGATATGAAGCTTACGAATGTAATGAAATTTTTTTAAGCGTGTACAGTCAGATGCATATAATATATTAAAATATCATTAATTTATTTTCAAGATCAACAAAATTTTTTGCCCAACAGTTTTTTATGCCCTTTTTTTATAAATGCAATTAAGTATTACTAAAATATCATAACATTGCTATTGTCATATAAACTACACATCAATTCTCCATAACAATGCTTTTGTTAAGTCAATGTATTCACGATTTCTTCAATTGTTACTTGTGAATGGAAATTTGTTGATAGAATGAAAATAATTGGGGGAAGAAGGTTACACAGAAAATGAATGGGAATATCGAAACGTCTGAATAAGAATTGACTTTTTGATTAGATACATAAAATTAAGTAAGCATTTTATTCGAACAAATATAGAGCCAGAATGAATGATTTTTTATTTATTATCGATTTTTTCTCATTAGTTGAGACCAATCATTCATATAGATGGGGGATAAATTAGTGAGCTCAGATATTGATGAACTCTATACAAGAGTTATCTATCAAAACAATGCAATTATTGATCTATTAACAACAAGTAGATCTATGTCAGGTTAAATGAGTTAGTTTCAGTCCTAGTTGGGAAATAATTATATAAAATCGAACTTTATTAAAAAAAAATTATAGTGTCATATTACCTTCCAAATTTAATATCAAAATATTTGTCCATCTTCTATATATCTCTATCTATATCTATCTACTCTAACTTTAATATTAAATTACTATAATACCCTCAAATTAAAACACCTAATTTAATATATTTTATACTATATAAAATTATTTATTTATTCTTATAATATTATATCACAAGCAAACACCTTTTCGCATTGAATGGTTGTACTTTTTTGAATAGGTGTTTGATAGTTTAAAAATATGAGGGAACTCCTCTATTTATAACCAACAAAGGATAGTAAAAACATGTGTTTATTGTGTCTTACGAGAAAGTCACAATCTTACAGAGAAGTCACAATCATTCGGAGAGGTCTTAATTTATTGGAAAAGTCACAACTCTACGGATGTGTCACAACCCTTCTATACAACAAGCTATCTACTTGTAATATAATATAAATAAAAAATAAATGAATAAATATAGAAAAAAGAAGAAGAAATTTGTAGTTTCAAAACGTGAGGACGTATGTGTTTACTTTATCAACTCTATACAAGTTTAAGTATTTACTTGTTTGTGCAGTAGTTGTACTCATCCAAAGTTGGTGGACATAGATGCAAAACGAAACCAAGTTAAACAACAAGTTTATACATTGTGGGACCTTTTATTCAATTGGATCTTAACTTTGCTCATGTCAAATCAATGTAGTCACAAATTCTTCAATAAAATACCTTTGAATAGGAATTAAAATTCTTAACTCTATGAAATATACATAAACTCTAATATCTACAAGATATATATATTTGATGTTGCTTGTCTAGTAGTCCATTATATTGTTCAAAACTCTGGTACTGATAGTGACATAACAATACCAAGAAACAACAAGGTTGAATATTTTGATGTTGTTGTAGTAGTATGAAATTGTATGTCAATCAAACTAATGTTTGTTTAATATTAATATCATGGAATTTTCCAATTCTAAGCTGTTTGATCTACAATATATCTATACCATGGTTTAATTAATTTCCATCTTTATAGCCCCAAACATTGTGGCAATCATACACAGAACAAACTGTCTTGAAAATTAGCAGTAAGACAAAGAATATTGACAAAGCAACAGGCAACAACTTCAAAGAAACATATATGCTTTTCTTAAATCCTCTACGAGCCCTAACGATTAGCCTTTGGTCGTAGTACTCGTTGACTTTCTTCATGACAATTTCCACATTAGAAATTTCACTAGATCTCATAAATGACCTTTGCATGGTACTGAACAAAGTCGCGATTTCCTTATCAGTCAAATCCCCTTTGATAACACCAGCTTGCCTAAGAACCCTCACATCCTCAGTAGTATTTGCAATCCCACTCATTAGATTTATGTATCTGGCAAATTCGAGCTTGGACTTCGACATGGCAGCTTCATAGATCATCAAGTTTCTAAGTATAACTTCTGATCCAGCATTCATTGTGATCACAGGAAGGTATAAAGTTGAAGAAGCTTGTTCAAATTTAATCTTACAGATACCCTCGCGGATGGGGATGCATTTGACACTGGCATAACACCATAATTGGGATGCTGAAGGGATAGTAATGATATTCGTACTTTCTTCGTCTCCATTTCTTTCCATACCTTCCCTAAATAGCCCCGAAATCTTTGACCATGGCACGTTTGATAAAATCTGGTTAATGGGCTTTACAACTTTTTGCACTTTTCTTGGACCTATAGGCTCTAGCACCTTCAACATTGTTTCGAATTTGTGAATGATGTCTCCATGTGTATCTTGATCATGTGCTTCATCTTTATCGTCATGTTTGATATTAATGATGTGTGATGTTTGAATAGGAACCGAAGCAAAATCTACATGATCATCGAGGATTAAACGATACATAAGATCTAGCAAATGAAGAGGCTGAGTTTCTTTGATGTTATTTCCACGATACTCGTTGTTTGCAGGCAAAGGAAGTGGAGAATGCATTTCACAAAAGCGCCTAAACATGGAAATTAACTCTGCATCTTCTCTGTCTTCAGGGGAAGAGAGATGGAGAAACTTTCTAATTTGCCTCAAAACCACAAAGGGGATTTGGTTTTCAAGCATCATAAAGTCTCGGGTGAAAATGGAGTCATCGATATTATTTTCATGATCATTATGCAGGTTATTGCTATACGCTGAACAGAAGATGTTAATCAAGAACAGACCATCTATGGCTACTATCCAAGCTAAAGTCTCCTCATCTATGTCCATGAAGCGGTTATAACAGACGCGGACAACAAGGTCGTTCTCTCTGAGTTTGTCAATCAAGAGGTGCTCGAAATTAATGATTTGAGCAGGCTCAAGAATGTCCTTGATGGCAGCAAGTTTGTACCTTTCCATTTGATATAGGTCTGGTCTTAAATGGTGATAAGGTCCCATGCCAATGAGCTGAGGAGTATACGCTTCTGGTTTCTCATGAGTTAGTGTTTTCGGAACCTGAAGGACACAGACAGGAGGGAGAAGATTCAAGTCAATGTCAACTTCTTTTTGAAGGGCATTACTTATGCGGTCTGTCCATCTCCTAGAGCTTGAATTTGAGGAAATAATCTGATCCAATGTCATGTTTCTTTAATTTGTTTGCAGTTAAATATATTATTCGTGCATGCATCTACGTATTTATAGATGAATTCTATCACATTTCGCTTATGAGTTTTGAATAATACTATACACGATTAGGTTGCTGCTAAGAAAGTAGTGGAGGCACAGGGAGTTTATTGCTTCCTTCCTTCTTTAGATAGTTTCATATTCAACGAACAAACTTCATATCCCAACCAGCCAAAATCAACCATTCAATTAGGCTAGAAACAGTGATGAACGCGTCAAGTTTAGGTTATGTTTGGCAACATAAATAGTACTAGTTAATCACGACAAGCTAAGTTATCCCGTATGCTTTCACATGTGAGATTAAAATCAACCATTTAATAAGGCTAGGCTAGAAATAATACACATTCTTATTTTAGAGAGGTGATGACATTTGAAGAATATGTATTGATAAGTCATATATCTTTTGTTGGGCTGTCAACTTCTATGACTTCATGAATAAGACACTCAAACAACAATCAATATATCTCCTTTACTTTGCTCAACTACTCATCTTATTTCTCCTTGAAACATGGAAATGTAACCAAAAACGAAAGAGGAAAATTTCAGTAAACACGCTATTATGGGGTTCAATTACGTAAAGGATCGACAGTTTGGCACAAGGAAAAAGCTGGCATCCATAAAAAAAAAAAAAAAAACTACTTCTTTTCCTTCCCTCTCCCCCTCAGGACGGGGTTCTGTTTTGCGGAAAAAGGCTCAAATGAAAACTCTCTTGAGGCAGAGGTGGTGTTTTTGTTACCATGTAATTAATGTCATTCTAGTTAGGACAAAGTCTAGTTTCTTCAATAGGCCTACTTAAGCTATGTAGAGTTGAGGTTGCGACGTATAAAGATATTTTATATGAAAGCAAGAGATCAGTTGAGTGACTTTTCTGTCTAATGTATATTTCTTTGACTTAAAATGTTGCAAAAGCTTCTTACTATGGGCTATGGCATTAGATTCAGATCAGTCTCTTGTTATTGCTATCTCGTAACGATCTAAAAAAGGCAAATTATGGCATACTCATACAGTCTAATATCAAGTAAAAAGTCTTTTTTTTTCACTCGCGAGACTTTGGAATTATACTGTTTTGTGTTGATCAATACAACATATGAATAGACGGTATCTACAAGAAAAGTATGATACAAAATGAGACTTTTCGTCATTATGAATTTAAAGATATCATACAATAGTACTATTGTATTCAAAATAATAAGTAGTTGGAATAGGTAACAACTATTCAAACAAAGCTGTTAACCTTTTTATTCAAATAAAATGCAATGCCCAAAAGCAATTTCTACTGCCAAATTGAGATTTAGGACTTTGGTATGCAGCCATTCCCAAGAACCTGGATTGATGCGAGGATGTTTTGTGCATCGGACTGCCTCAGTAAATTCCTGGTATGAAATTTCTTCACACTTGTGTTTGTAATTTCATTCCAAGTCTGAATTTGTGGGTTGATTCTGTGTGATTTGTTGTTGACGGGTGATGGTGGTAATGGGGTGGGGGTGGAATTTGACTTGCTGAGGTTATTATGGAAATCAGGGAAAATGGTTGCCTGTAAGGTGTTTGTTTAAGTGTCTGAATGAATTTTTTTAGCTTTGTGAAGGATATTTCACTGCCATGTTGATTCAAAATGGTTGTCCGTAAGGTGTTTGTTTAAGTGTCTTAATGAATTCTTTAGCCTTGTTGATTCAACATGGTTAGATAGTTCACTCTGACTATGGCAATGCACGTTCTGATCGAAAATGTCTAAACCTCAACATGATCACTATGTGGAACATAAACTTGATAGATTCATAATCATTTAGTACTATATATGTAGTACACATATTTAATACAATATTTTGGAGTTAGTTTTAGGGTTTATTAGGTCGCACATTATCATACATAATTAAATCAAGAAAGTCCTCTTCTGGGCTTAAACATGCTGACTAGGTCTAAGATAGTTGAAACTATCCCTCTCTCGGATGACCTATGTATCAAGCCTCCACGTCAGCCTCATGCGTCATAACACTGAATTTGCACTCTAAGTATTCAGTCTTGGTTTTGCTCAACCTAAACCTTTAAGACTCTAGGGTCTGTAACGTGTATGATCACTTCTTAGCAAGTATTGTTTAAGTACTTCAAAACTCTGTCTTTCATTTACACAAGCCAAGATTTATTAAACTAATTGTTACTGTTTTATTAATAGTCCTTAAAAAAGGCTTAATGGTTCGGGACCACCCTTACATTTATCTTTATCATCAACAACAACAACAACAACAAAATTCGGGACCATCCTGAACTTGACACCATTGTTTCGGTGTAAACTACTGTTGGTCCTACTTACCCCCCCCCCCCCAAAACGTGGTATTTTTAATAGCCTTCACTTGCTAAACACTGTCATGGCAAAGAGCATGGATACACTCTTTTAGGCACGTGAGAGTGAAGAAAAAGCTTAAAACTCACTTCCAAGTGGGGTATCTTGCAACAGTTTTGGAATAGTCATATCATATACAATAGTTTCTTTGTTCAAAATTGTATATTTCTTCTTACATCTTCTTTATAAACCACACATATCTTACCATATATTCATTTTTTTCAATTCAAGTCTATAAAACAGTCTTGACTGAAGTTCTATTATTTTAGCCACTTAAAAGATTTTAGTCAAAATATTGAAGTTCCAAGTATAAACTTTCTTTATACTTACAAAAAAATGTGTTAATTTTCTTTTTATTTCTTATTAATAGACCAACAACTATTTATTTCATCTGTGTACTTTTACTTTTTCGGGCAAAATCTATAAAAGAAATTGCTAGAGCTCCATTATTTTTAACCAGATAAAAATAGTAAACCAAAATAATGAACCCTTCAACTATGTATTTCTTTTTAGATTCCATGATGATTTGTTTCAGCTGTGTATTTTATCATTCTTTCTGTCTACAAGTATAAAAATAAGAAACTTAAAAAAAAAAAAAAAAACTACACCAGAAAACAGTTCAGCTGTAGCCTGTAGGTATCAAATTCAGGGGGATCTTAAACTATTAAGCCTTAATAGAAGTAGGGAAACATATTATTGTTAAGGTTTCATTTTAAGTTTTACGATTATATAGAAAAAAAAGGGATTCATTTGTTTATTTAGTTTATTTTAAAAAAATTGGCAGGCTTAAAAGTATATTTTGATGTAACTTAGCTTAATGAAACAAAATAATTATTATCATCTACTGTGCAGAAAAATTCTCACATAAGAATATTTCATATATCATAAATTCTTTCGTATTATTGCTAATCTTGCTAAACATTATAAGTAACATACATTATCATATGGAAAAGTTCTACTATAGCGCTGATAGATTGAATGAACTGGATTTTAATTTTATTTGCCAAGAAAAAGCCAAACCAAAAAGCACCCAAGGGTGTGGCCTAGTGGTCAATAAAGTGGTTTAGAACCATGAGGTCTCAGGTGCAAAACTTAGTTGAAACAAAAAACACTAGGTGATTCTTCCCATCAGTCCTAGCCTTGGTGGACAGAGTTACCTAATCCCTATTACTGGTGGACACCACGATCATCAAATTAAAAAAAGAGCCAAACAAAAAAATCTATATAGTTGGTCTAGTTTTGCTTTTGATGAAAACCGAATCAAATCCCATGAACAATCCTATTATAAAGGATAATAAATAAAATCATAACAAAATATTTCATCATATATACGACTTAAATACTAATGCCAATCATTCTAATCTTCATTTGATTGTGTATCCATACATGCAATTACTTCGACATTACAATTACAAAAGATAAAAGTTGAAGTTACAAACTTCCCTTTCTGTCATAATGCATTTCATTGTGAGACACTGAGTTCTGCTGATCTTCTTCTGTACAATCAGAAGTATGACTACATGAACTTTCACTTTTTGGTGAAATGTTATCTTGAAAACTCTCAGTATGAGGCATATCTTGCCTCATTTTTACTTGTTGTTCAAGTTCAGCTGCCACCTCCTTCATGGATGGCCTTCTCCTTGCATTAATATTTAAGCATCTCTTGGCAAGTTTGGCCACAGCAAGAATCACATGTTCATCCTCAACTTCTTTTACAATTTCAGGGTCTACAATCTCAATTATACGATTTTCTTTCAATGTTAATGTGAAACGGATAACCAAACCTGGATCTTCTGGTTGGTTTGAAGTGACAACTCTTTGATTTGTTAGAAGCTCTGCAAGAATTACACCAAAGGCATAGACATCACATTTGTCTGTAAGTTGACCTGAGCGGAAGTATTCTGGATCTATGTAACCAAATGTACCCCCTACCATTGTTGTTAAATGAGTCTTGTCAACAGACAACAATCTCGATAGTCCAAAATCAGAAACCACTGCTCTAAAATTATCGTCTAGTAATATGTTGCTTGATTTTATATCTCTGTGAAGAATGGGAGTAGAAGCACATGAGTGCATGTAAGATAGTGCCCCTGCTATTTCTGCAGCAATTCGCACCCGATGATCCCACGATAATATTATTGCTGGGTGCGGAAGAATCTGATCATCCAACTCAGTCTTTGAGACAGTAGGGTTAGAACTGTGAATGAGGTTTCCATGAATATGGGATGACAAGGTTCCATTCGAGATGTACTCATAAACTAATAATGGAACTTGAGTTTCTAAGCAACAACCAAGTACCTTGACAATGTGTCTGTGATTTATTTGGGAGAGTATGAGTATCTCATTTATAAACTGTTGAATTTGATCTTTATCCACTGCATTGGACTTCTTCACAGCTACAATGCTTCCATCTGATAACATTCCTTTGTAAACAGTCCCAGCTCCTCCTTTACCAAGAATTCGAATTTCATTGAAATTGTTTGTTGCTTTCTCCAACTCCTCTTTCAAAAATAGCTTTGGCAAAGAGCCACCACTACTTTCTCCATTTAAGGAAATACGTTGTCGCAAAAGTAATCCACCATTCCTCTTGAAAAACTTTTGTTTAGCTTTGTTTTCTTCCCTCTTCCGGAGCCATTTGTGTAGCCAAAGACAAACTGCTACCAGGATTACAAAAGCAATTGCTGCTCCAATACCTGCTTGTGAGCAAACCAATTTCATCTAAAACAAACATAAATTCCTTTTGAGAATCTAAGAGAAAGAGCTTTAAATGCTTATCCATGCCCCTTTGTAATTTTAAAGCATATATTAAGTTGAGCTTCTAATTTTTAAAAATGCAGTTAGCTAGAATAGGATCATGAATCATTTGTTTGAACAGTTCAAAGGAGTAATTTGTCTCAAATAAAAATCTACAGAAAACTTAAGTTAATATAACAAAGAAACTAGAGGGGAAAAAAAGAAGACAAAGAGGAGAGTTATACAATACCAATGAAGAGTTGTTTAGCTAGCAAATGTCTCACATTATTTGATTCACAATGGTAACTGCCAAGAGTATTAACACAGCGAGTATTGTTGGGACAACGATTCCTTTTTGGACTTGCACACTCATCAATGTCTGTGGAAATTAACAAGAAATCATCATAAACACTGATATTCGTAACTTAGAAAATAAGACATGTTACATGCTAAAAACAAGTTAAAATAAAGGGGTACAGTGGGATATTGTTGTATTGTTTCTCTGTGTCCATTTTATATGTCTTTGCACGAAATTTAAAAACCTAAAGAATAATTTTGGATCTTGTGTTGAACAAAAGGTGCTATAACACACCAAAAGTACTTTAGACATTCCATGTCATTCCTATGAGGGAGTCTTATTAAGCTTAACATATGAGGATATCAGAATCAAAAACTTAATAAATATAGAAACATGACGTTCTTTGTTGAAACAAACTAAAAACAAAAATTAGATGCATATGCTTAAATGGAGGTAGTAAATCTAGTAATATACATAGTTAAATCCCCAAAACAAAAAAGAGAAATGGACAGGGGAATTAGTACCTTGGCATCCATGAAGGAAGTAAGGGTTGCCTTTATAGCCAGAAGAGCAATTGCATCGGTATCCCCCGTCAGGTCTTGTAGTATCATCTATGCACCTACTGTTCTTTCCACACGCATAATCTTTTGGCCTTCTCATGGCTTTGTCGCAACTAACATTGCCAATTACCCAGTCCACTGCCATCCTTCCTTCATAATAATCATCTTCTTTGCACTTACCAAGTAACTTAGTGAAGTCAGCCTCAGAACTGCCCTTTTCCATAATTATGACATAGGTGCAATCCCTAGATGTCCAAGATGTTTCCGCCGTGTTCATTGTTTGTATGTACGTATTGAAGTCTCTTGGTACTATTTTTGATAATTCAGACTTACAACAACCGTTATTCCCAGTGCAATAAGAGGATGAAACATTATTAGTGGATTTACCACAGAAAGAAGCACACCCAGTTACAATGCCGCCTCCAGTACCAGCATCTAAATCTTTGACATAAGCATAAATGTCACACCCAATGGCTACTATGTTGTTCTTGTTGGAAATACTGAAATGTTCACTGCTGGTTGCTTGAAGATTTATATCACTGAAAAAGTTCTTTCCAGATGATTTGTTGTAGGGGTTTGAGGTAAAATTAAAATTAATAGTGATGGAGTCTGTTGATATGTGCTGAATACCAATACCATGACTAAAAACAGTGTTGTTCTTGCAGCTCACTTCAAATTCTTCATTGAAGTAACACTTTTTTCCTATTCCAAATGGAAAAGCAATCGTAACGTTGCCACATCTTTTTTGGCATCCAGGCCTTTGTGAAGATAATATTGCTGATGATGACCATATTCCTATAGCTGAAACTTGTGTTGTTTCTTTAGAAAGCAGCCCCAACAGAAGAATGAAAAATGACCACATGGTAATCTGCATCTTCGTGTATACTGGTATGTATTATTACCTCATTCTCTGGTTGAATCATATCTTATGAAGACACAAAATTCTGCAAACATCATTATACTTTTGAAATAGGACCTGCTAAGGCTTCCCCACTTCTCGACAAATGAAAAAAGTAAAACTTTACAAGTGGGATCCATATTAGTATGATTTTGAAATGTTTTGGTCCAGCATCTTTTTGACTGATTTGGAACATACATCTATCTAGTGGATGGTTTCTCTTCACTTTTTGTTTTTTTTTGTTTTTTGTTTGATTTTTCATCCTATGTGAATGAGAAAAGTTATTTGGACCAAAGCTATCATTTTATGGCTCATTACTCATGTCTTAAATCATTTTAAAGATCTCATTTTAGGTTTGGTTTGTTTGTGATACTAGAAAAAAGACTAGAAGGAGAAGATCATATAAGGAAATTTTCCTTTTTTCTGCAGATTTTTTGTACTGTCAGTTAAATTTAATTTGCATTTTCGATTCATCATTGTTGGATCGAGCTGGTCTTTTACGTTGAGTTTCTAACATCCTATTCTTAATTTGAATAGTGGAAATCGTGATTGTATCTACTGTATTCCCTTTCCATGTCTCATTTGATATGTTTTACTTGAGCCGAGGTATCTATTTGAAATAATCTCTTTACTTTCACAAGGTACGGGTGAGGTTGTGTACACTCCATCCTTCCCAAACCCCATTTGTGAGATTATATACTTATGTTGTTGTTGTTGAGATCGTGATTGTAGCTACGAAATTTTGTTTAACAAATAGACGCTTTGTCTTCAAGCCGTCAATAAAATTGAGCTATAATATGTGATTATGATTGTACACTGATGCTTTAGTCCTCTTTACTTATCGGCAAGCTAATACACTATTATGATAGTTAGTGCATTGATGCATTACTCTTCATTTCTTTATAGTTTGCTAATATGTGATTATGATATATTAGCAAAATACGTTGATGCAGAAATCTTCTTTACTTTATAGTGAGCTAATATACGATTATATATATATAGTGATTGATGCAGAAGTCTTCTTTATTTTACGTCGAGCTAATATATAATTATGATATATAGTATTGATGCATAAGTCTTCTTTATTTTATGTCAAGCTAATATGTGATTATGATATGTAGTGAGTGGTCTTTACTTTTATCTAAAGCTAATATGTGATTATGATAGATAGTGAGTCTTCTTTATGTAAAGCTAATATGTGATTAACATTTATGTATAAATTTTCTTTTATTTTACAGCTTTTTGATTATTTTGTGTGGTGGGAACACTAGTCCCTACAAGTCTTCCTATAGTCCATTATATATAATAGTCGATTGCCCCCTCCATTATTGGTTCAATTCACAGGCGAATTTAAAATATATTTTATATAGTGGTCGATTACTCCCTCCATTATTGGCTCAATTCACAAGCGAATCTAGAATATAACATACGAGTTAACAAGAATTCAATTATTTATATCAATAATTCTTCTAAATGTCTACAAACATTTAACTATGAACTCAATTTTTATTGTTATATTACTTGAAGTTATATTTAACTATGAAGTTAAATTTTATTATTATATTACTTGAAGTTGTTGTAGAAACTAATACATTTTAAATTTTGGATTTGTTACTCCATAAAATGCTAAAAGTCAATAATGACCAGTTTTAATTATTGGTATTAAAGGGTTTTAACATAAAGTAGTATTATTGTACTCGATAGCCTATTGGGTCCCTATTTTTTTGTGCTTACAGACTTTAGTGAGCACATTTTTGTGGTTCTAAAGAGATTTTAAAGGACAAAAAATTTAAAAATCTTTAGAAACAAAAGCATATACAGTTTA
This sequence comes from Solanum lycopersicoides, assembly GCA_022817965.1. Taxonomy (NCBI): domain Eukaryota; kingdom Viridiplantae; phylum Streptophyta; class Magnoliopsida; order Solanales; family Solanaceae; genus Solanum; species Solanum lycopersicoides. The sequence goes on from CM040624.1 coordinate 2,645,618, forward strand.
AAATCTGTTTATTAATCCAAAGTAATTTTTGGAAAAATATTTTTAGAGAGTAACATTTTGTATTTGACTAATTAATTAGAATAATATTTTTGTCAATATTGCCGTGATGAGTTATGGCCTGATTGTGAGTGAGTGAAAAAATGCTAAGGAGTAAATTAAGCCAAAAAAATTCAATATCTATATATTATATATAGATAAGGAGTAAATTAAGCCAAAAAATTCAATATCTATATATTATATATAGATATAAAAAAATATAACCCCCTTGCCCTACTTGGCTCCGCTCTGTCCGCCAAAAATACATGATGCTTATAATAAGACACCATTTTTCTCTTTTGAAATATAGGATAAGTAATTTGAACTCAACCAGGATTTTGCTAATTGAGTTTTTATCTTCTTAGATATCTACAATCTTTATGCTAGGAACCAAATATTGTAAATTGTAATTATATATTATCTTTGAGTGGATAAAGAGTAATTATTTCCAACAATATATGACTCATAACATGAATTATTTCCATCATAAACCATAGAATTTAAATGGTCCCTCTTAATTTCAATTTGTTTGGTTGGTTTTAATGGTCATACGAAGTTTAGAAAGTAAAAAAGTTTTTGAATCATGTGGCCTTCAATAAAAGATACGTTAGAATGTATCATTGGCATGAGCAATGGAACTATTAGACGAAGTAACGGATGGATATAAGAATTACTCCCTCCGTTTCAAAAAGAATAACCCTATTTCCTTTTTAGTTTGTTTCAAAAAGAATGACTCATTTCCTTTTTTGGCAACACTTTAACTTTAACTTTTCACGTGGCATGTTTAAGACCATAAGATTAAAGGATATTTTGATACATTTGACATAACTTTAAATTAGAACCACAAGATTAAAAAAATTTCTTTCTTTTCTTAAACTCCGTTCCAAGTCAAACTAGGTCAATCTTTTTGAAACAGAGGGAGGGAGTAGAAAATAATCTCATATTATCTGATCATGTGATTAGTGGCACCTGAATCAAGTATCCAATAACTCAATGTGAATGATTGCTCGAAAGCCATTCTCCAAAGGGCACTCTTCGTTTTGTTCTATGACTTCAATTATGATTCTAACAACAACATATCTAATGTAATCCTACAAATGAGGCTTACAAAAATAGAATGTACGCAAACCTTATTCTTACACTGGGAGGTAGAGGGATTGTTTCTATAGACCCTCGGCTCAAGAAAAAACATATCAAAGCAGACCGAAGAAGTGATTCTAAGAATCATGATGAGTTGAGTTAATGCCATGTACAAACCAAATTTACCAACTGAAACCATCACTATAAGCACATCCAAATATGATTATCCCAACCAATGAAGCTATAGTCAAGTCAAGTATATCATGCAACACTTGACTACTAAAGAATTTAACAAAACTTGAGGAGTTTATTGGCTTTCTCTTCCAAATACCCTACAAAATGATAGTAATATGACAAAAAGTAAACAAGAATGACTTAAAGACACATCTGCAGCTGTTTCTTCAATGGTTCTTTTGTTTCTTTTTACCATAAGAGACTTCTTTAATCCAGCTTCACTGAAGAGAACAAGTAATGTACAAACCAGAAGGAGGAAAGGAACCCGACTGTGCCTGTCGCGAGCATGATGGCAACTACCATGAAGAGGGAATATCCAAGGTAAAGGGTAGCAGAAACAGGCCCGCTCAAGCTCTTGAGATCGAAGATTAGATAGTTTACGGAGTAGAGGAAAATGTATATAGCAACTGATCCGGAGGCAAAGAAGGATTTCCACCACCATTTCCAGTCCTCCACACAAAGATGCATGTAAGTAAGAACAAGAGACACCTCAGCACAGACGACGACGAGAAGGATCATGACAATGAGGAGGAAGCCGAATACATAGTACACACGACCCATCCAGAGACTTGACATGATGAAGAAGAGCTCAATGAACAGAGTACCGAAAGGAAGGGTGCCTGCACCCAAAACTAAAAGCCAAGATGGATATTTTTGTGGTGGGATTTCACGGGGGATCTGGTTGGTTCGGACGGGGTATTCAATGTGAGGAGCCTTTGCCCCGAAATAACCACCGACTAGGGTTAGAGGAACGGAAATGCAGAACCAAAGTAAAATGAGGACGACAAACAGAGAAAATGGTATGGCCCCTGTGCTATGACTACCCCACAGCAGGAAGTTCAATGTGGTTAGAATGAGAAAAGCAATTCCAGGGAAGAAACAAGCAGCTTTCCATGAGACTGAAATCCAACCCTTGTGATCGCCACAGAAGATTGTCCTCCAGAGACGAACAGCAACATAACCAGCTGCAACACCAAGAATCATATAGAAGAATAGCATACCCGTAATCAATGTTCCACGAGAAGCTGGGGACATAAATCCGAGGGCAGCAAACATGATAGTCACAACACCCATCCCTAGAATTTGAACCCCATCTCCAACCATCGCACACAAAAGTGCTGGATTACTAGGAGCCCTGAAAACATCACTCACCACAAGTTTCCACCCGGATAACTCCTCATTCATCTGAGCTTGAGCCTCTTTGTCAAGTTCCTCATACTTTGTCAGATCCCGCCTGACAGTCCTCAAGAAGATTACAAGCACAATTCCAGCCAAGAAAGTGATCACCATAAGGGAGTTAAGGATAGAGAACCAGTGCACCTTTGCACCTTCCATCTTCAAATAAGCATCCCATCTTGATGGCCACTTAATGTCACTTTCCACAAAGTTCACCTCATAAGTAAACGAAACAGGCTCGTTTTCTTTAATAGCCATGGCAACAGTTGTAGGGTCACACTTAATTGGATTTGGGTACTTATTGTACATTTTCAAGTTCTTTGCTGAATCAGGGGCATGTTGAACACTACAAGGAACAACCTCAAACCCAACAACCATGTAACCAGGTTCCTCAGATCCATCCTTTCCAACGGTTGAGATCACCTCAGCTCCATCCCCAGTACCCATAACCCGAGCCACATTGGTCTCTTCGTACTTATGAACAAGAACCGTAAACTTCAAGTGATTAAACACGTAATACGCATCTTGAACCTTGATCCCAACTGGATAACCAGTCCACCGCAAGAAATAACCTTCTTTCCTCGTATACCGAATAGCAGGCAAATTATCAAGAATCAAATTCACTTGATACATCTCATCAATCCTCTTCTTCAAAAGCTTAAACTCCTCACCAGACAAAGGTTTAGTTTGACACATGAAAATCTCAGTCTCATTAGTATACATCTTAAACCTATAAGGAGAATTCTCAATCCTATCACCCATAAGAAGCTCACCAAGATTCTCAGCACTATCCTTCACACCCTCTTGTGGTTGGCAAAAAGGTAAACTATAATAACTAAAAGGCAACTCAGTGTCAATTGAAGTCAATGAATTCACCTTAACATTCAACAAATCACCAACCCCATATTTATGAGGGTAACTTCCAGGCAGATAAAACCCATAACCCAATTCAAACACCAAGCAGATTAACAAAACCCAAATCTTGAATTTGTCAAAAGATCTCATTTTTAGTGGTTTCTTGATCAGATCTGGATGACCCAGATCAGGAACTGTAAGTAAAATGTCAAAATCAGTGGAATTTATCAACAGGGTTTAACACAACAATGAAAAAATCAATGGTTTTGGGATCAGATAATGCAGTTTTGACTACTAATAAACAAGTAAGAATTGCTAAACAAGATATGCAAAGATCTAACTTACCTCCAAAAGGGGATTTCTAAGGTCTGCTGCAGATTGTTGAGTGACAGAGGAAGATCTGGACGCAAAGAATTTATATGTATTCCTATTTTTCCTCGTCGGTGGGAGATTTTAGCCAGACTTTTGGGACCCCTCTTGAAGAAATATGACTTGTGTCCTAAGAGTGTGGGGTGGTGGGGTGGGGGTGGGGTGGACTTCATAATACTTCCCTTTTTATAATTTTCAATGTTTTACACGCGACTCGATTAATTTACAATTTCAATTTTTCATGTGTATTTCGTCTTGACTAATTTAATGAGATAAAACATTATACTATAATAGTTTGATATCTCTGAATCCAGAAATTTTATTCGACGTGAAAATCTCAAAATCAGAATTAGCAGAATTAATTCTCGTATTAATAAAATAAGTTTAGATTGTAAGGCATTTTCACTACCATAAGAAAAAACAAGAATTAGGTTTTGAAAATAATTGACTTTATACAAAAATAATAAAATATATTTACGATTAATGTCTTTTGTAAAATGGAAAAAAGTACAAGTATGGTCTCATATGGGGAGGGGAAGGGGGGATGATAGTATTAGGATCAATTTATATTTGGTGATAAGTTTAAAGTAATTATGCAAATAATTTTTAAGTAATTTTGGTATTATTAGCAAATCTAATTGTTTGATCATTAAGGTATAGTGAGATAGTTACTGATACTCAAAAGGGAATAACACAAACATTATGATAGACTTAATTATTTAATTATTTAATCGTTATGTGTTTGCATTTTATACCGTACATAAAGAAAATAAGAATATATGCAAATATATGTTGAATATTTTTAACAGTTTTTTTATTTTTCTGTTGGAATAATGAATTTTCTTTTCTAGAATTGTATTTTTATCTTATTTTTAATGTATAATATAATGTAAGTGATTTATTTTCAGATTCAAACCATGTAATTTTAGTAATATTATACATTGAATGTATATTCCTGATTTTATGATACATTGAATGTCTATTCCTTTATATTCTTGTGCTTTGAACCTTTTAATTCTCACAAGTATTTATTGAATGGAAAAAAAATTGATCAAAAAATTTGGCTAGAATTTGGTCAGATTTTTTTAATGTTATTTTACCTTTTAAATTAATATCTTTTAACTAAAAAAAATCAATTTATTTTAAAATAAAAAAAATATTATAACTTTTTAATTTTCTGATCAAATTATGGCTAAATTTTCTGGTTGTTTAGCACTTCCCTTAAATGAGGTTGCGTAACAACACCTCATACACCTCTTTTATATAGTTTTACATATTATATTTTACTTTAGGATAAAAAATTTTGGGGAGGCTTAAACAGGAAATAAAGGAACAAATTCTACTTAATAACTTAATTGCACAAGGAGAGGGATAGGGTTCACAATAAAGATATTCAGAATAAGGTAAGAGTGATCTTTATAGTAACTAAGATGAAAGAAGCGATGTTGAGATAATCCGAACACGTGATGAAGAAATTGATATTCGTATACCGCAGTGAGGTGTGAGAGGTTGATCATGATGGATCTAGAGAGGGCCTATTAAGAGGGGGTGTGCGGGCACCCGTTATCCTTAAAGACGCTCATCTATAAATATAATATACATATCTTGAGTGCACAATCCAAGTTCGGATGTACCCTGTCGTGCTCGAATCTTGGGTTAGTCTCTGAATGAGAGGAGAGAGAAAAAGATAGACCAAAGCAGTACTGAAGAGGGTGATAACACGAGACATAATAATACATGAAGCTAAACGAGGATATGAAGATCAAAAATTAAAGTAGAAGGTTAGTGAATAACCCCAGAAAGAACTTCTGCAAAAAGAGTATTATAACTAGAACACTTACAAATAAACCATAAAAAAGACATCAACACTTCAATGTAATATGGTTTATAATCTTAGATAATTAGTCAGTCAATGTCTTCAAGAAAGCAGGGATAAGGTTGCGTACACACCACCCGAAGGGAGGGGTGGTGAGGTTGCATACCATACACGCGACCCTCCAAAAGGTAGGGATAAGGCTGCATACAAGCCATCCTCTCTAGAAAATAGCCTACAGAAGGTAGAGGTAATGTTGCATACACGTCACCCTCTTCGGACCCTAGTTACACAAGGTAATGTTGTTGTAGTCTGCTACTTAAATAGGCTTCAGGGCAAATTACAAAGTTCAACTAAGATGGGAAATATGAACATTTCTTTCCACAGTAGATAGATATTATTAATGTGATTTTTTTTCTAACTTTTGGCACCTAATCCTTGGGATTTAGGACGTCTAACAGCAACTAAAGGATTGGTTATGCCTTGTGAACTTCTTCCAAGTCCCATACCTTCAACAAAACCCATCTTTGCCATAATCTTTGATCCAAACCCCTTTGTGTGTCTCTCAAATCCTGCAAATCCAACAGATGACTCCTTCCTGATGGATTTCCCGCTTCCACCGACAACTTCAGCACCACGACCAGATGATTTGGGTAGAGAATCCTTCTTTCCTGATGATCTACTACTTGTTTCTGGGATTTCAGCTCCCAATCCAAGAGCTTTTGGTCGTTGGCGAGCTTCGATGGGCTCGGAAATACCCTGTCCATCTTTCCCTAAACCTCTACCTTCTTGATAACCCATTTTTGCCATGAGTTTTGAGCCAATACCTGTGGTGTGCATCTCGAATGCACCGTATTCGACTGAGTTGGTCACAACCTTTGTTTCATGGACAATGGTGGTTGTCTGGGTTGTTTCGATTGATTTCTCCCCAACTTCTGTCTCGGAACGCATGATACCACTTGAAACAAAGGAGACAGGAAGAGTGTAGGAGACTGTTTTCTGATCCCTTCTTTTCTTGCTGCTGTCTTTTTGCCCACGTGGATTTATCGGGGTTTTAAACAAATTGCTTGGGCCAGATTGTCCACCACTACCCTTTGAAGAGTTTTTGGCTGCATTTACGTCCTTTCTATGATTTTGTATACCGGTGACCGTGAAATCAGAATCCTCGTCACCAGCTCCTATCAACTGAATGGTCAAAAAATGGAAATGGAAATGTCAAGACAGAAATATGTATCTTTACAGAATGTTTATTTAATATATATATTATTATGTAAACAAAAAATGTGAACTCTTCGACAGGCGGGAGGTTTTAAGTAACATAACCTTCTCCATACGAATTTTATCACTGGCGGATGGCATAGCCGTATGCTGTGTCTTGGTAACTGTTACAAACCTGGAAAAAAGGAACACGGATGACTTCAACGAGTAAAGTTTTCTTCCCATAGCAGTATTACATCTAATATACATGTCCAAAGCAGGCCAAAGCAAATGGAGGTGCACAAGCCACATATAGCAGATGCAAAAGTCAGTTTACGATACAAATCTTCTCTAAAAAGCTTTTCCATTACTAATATTAACATCTTGAGGTAAAATGCCTTCTACCCATAGAATAAGCTATCAAAATAACCAGTACTTTTCACAACTAACTAAAGGCCAACAAAACACCCTCTTGATTATCTCTGAAATTCACATCTGAAAGACTAAAAGGGAAAAAGTGCCTACCTCTTCTTGCCAGAACCTTGACAACCGCTTCGCAGGCGGTAGATTGCAGCTAATCTCTGAACCTGTGCATGTTCAGCACTGAATGTCAAAACAAGTGATTTATAGTCGTCGTACTCATAGAAGACACTCGACTGAATGACAAATAATTCCTTCCTATTGCAAGCTAGTCATAAAGTCAGTCATCATGACTACAAATGGTGAACTTGAGCCTTAATTATTAAAACAATGTTCCCTTTTTTCATAAGAAAGGGCAAAATAAGGTCAAATGAGTAAAAGAACACTAGCAATTTTTTACAGCTTTCAAAACAAAGAAGCAGCACCAGAAGAATCCAGGTTATCATATTAAGAAGTTTTTCTTTGTAAATACGCCTTTTTTCTTAATTATTTTCCACTATACATGAGATAATACCTACTTGGGTAAAACAGCAGTAGTATCACATCGGCACTTAATGGAAGTAGTTTTCAAGGTATGTTAAAAATAAAGATGAGAAGTTACTGGATTGCACGTAGATAAGTAAAAGGACTTTATTTCCTGAACATAGGTATGACAAAACACAATACCTGAGAACAATCACGTGAATGCATAGGTTGGAAAGATAACATATCAGCTCCATCTAAAACCATCTGGTGCAGTTTCTACATTTTAAGAGTGAAAGGAAATTTCAGTAAAAAGGAAAAAAAATAATTTATAGCTTTTGAATAGATCTACACAACATCAGTTTGGTTTCTTTGATTTTGATGCACTTTGATAAAGTATACACTGTATTTTTAGTAAAGACTATGGTACTCGGAAGATGAACGATTCAATAAGAAGGCAACAAAGGGGTTTCCCACCCTGTACACACTGTCAAGATATACAGAGGTCTCCCATTGTAGGGAAAAAATCAGTTTCTAGGAGCTAAAGAGAGCAGCTATGAAAAATCACCTACAAAACTAGCCAACTTAAAGGCAGCAACTGTGGCTTGTCTTTGTTCCAGAAAAACTAGCACAGTGACTTGGCTACAAAAGGAAATAATATGAAAAGGGATATAAAGTAACTCAATGAACATCCAATTGCAACTTCACTTTACACCATTATGATCTGCTCACCGAACTATTTAACCAGCTGAGATGAACAAAACCATAAATACAAAGAGGAAAAAGAAAAGACAACATCAATCAAAAGAAGTTATGTTTCATGTCAGTAGATAGGTGATGTTTAAAGACCAAGAACTTCACATTACTGATACTTCATTGTTTAGGCAGGAGAACCCTGTTTTCTATTTCATATCAAAAAAAAAAATCTAATCCTGAATCTAACAAGGGGGAACTGTCTAAATTCGATTAGGAACCTCCTAGAAATCTACAACCCTTACCAACAAGTATTTGCAGTAAAATTTGGTTATACAACTATCTGCAGTACATCCGGATTCCCTTATGACCTGGCTCCAACTTACAGATTAACTTTACAAACAAAATCAACATACAGACGGGACAAATACACAGACTTCAGGACAAATATGTCAGCCTAAACATACAAGCAAAGCTCACAACCTTATTTTCACAAAAAGGACATAGTTGAGATTATTTTTCATACTACTATGTTTCTCACTGACAAAGTTATTAAATAAATTTAGTGGAACAGAAAAAATATCAAACAAGGAAAAGTTAGCATCTGATGTCAAAAAGACGGATGTACACAGGAGCATAGGCAAGTTCAAACGATCAAGCTGGTGGGAAAGACAAAAGCAACAAAAGACTCGACACTCCGAACAAGGGAAACAATTTCAAGCTCTTACTAAATTTATCTTCTGAAGATCAACACCTCGGTGTAGCATTCTCTCTCGACGCTTCACAGCCATCATCTCCTTGCGATGTTTCTTCTTAGCACCTGAAAACATAAGCTAGGAGTATATACAGTGGATTTGAAGGCACATCGCAATACACAAACAAAAAGAAAAGGTCAGCAGAGAAAACAATGAACGCAAAAGTACAGAGAGAGAAATCCAAGGGAACTTTACCCACTTTCAATCCAAGAGAGTAATAAGTTATATATGCTTGAAATTTAATGGCTAAGCATAAGCAAATTTAAATAAAAACAAAGCATATTATCGCAGCTCACTATAGGGCAGATATCTTTACCTGGAAACCTCCCGAAATTTTTACTCTTTTGAGACTCAAACGGCCATGACTGAGGAAATTTAGCAGCATGTTTCTTTTTCCCTGAAACTGTTCTTGGGTCCTTTACAAACATAAGGCCATCCAAATCAGATCCCTGGGCTTGCTTGGCAGGAGTAGATTTCTGACCTCCTCGGAACTTTCTCTCTTTTTTAGGCTTCTTCATTCCATACACCATAGAGGCTTCCTGAAGATGAATCCCACCCAACTTCTCTACGGTTTCGTCTAAGCTATCATCAGAGCAGCTACTAGGAACTTGTCCAACCAACTGTCTAACATCAATTACTTTGCACAGTCCACCAGTTCCTTCATAATAATCTGCAGCAACCTCTTCATCAACATCTGAATCACTATCAGATGAGCCATCACTTTCAGATGAGCCATCAGATTCTTCTGATTCTGACGAACAAGAACTTCCATCATCAGATGAAATGTCTTCATCATCACCATCACTTTCCTCGTCTGGTAAGTCTCGAGTATGTAGTCTAAACCCCCCAATAGACAAAAATCCCTCATTTTCCAAAGAAGATGACATCTCAGCTGGCAGATGATTGTCCATCTCGATGTTGGCACCACCAAGGAAGCCACCATCAGCATCCATATCCTCATCAGAGAATGAATGCTCAAAAGAAGGATTTTCCTTCTCATCCTTGGGTGACAATCCAACTCCACCATGTGTTATTTCTGCTTCTTCATAGAATCCCAATCCTCTGTGTGAACTCTCATCCAGTGAGAAACCAGCACTATAGTCACCAGCATAGTCAACTTCATGAGAATCTTTATTTTGTCCAACATCTAGAGATAAAGGGGTTGTGCAATCATAAATACATCCCTGATTTTGAGGTTCCTTATTTGGGCCTTCATCTACGAAAGCAACAATTTGAGTTTCCTTTGTATCAACCAAAAGAATAGGATGTTCCCAATCCAACTTGTCATCTTTTACTCCTCCACTACATACTGCATCTGAACGTATCTGGAAATGACAGAAAATTTCATCAGCAATGCGTATTACTGCATTCTTTTGAAGAAGGTAACAGATTTTTTAAGTAGCCCTTAGCATGGAGATTGTAGTGCAAGTTTTTTGTTTTATAGTCAGGCTATTAAACTCATCCACGCTTTGACCAAACCTCATTAGATTTACGAAATAATCTTTTCATTAACATCTTGATAGGCAAACCTTTTAGAAAATAATCTCAGCATCAAACCAAATAGATTATATTTCATCTTATAATCCACTACCTGCATTTTTTGTATTTTAAATATAGTTGATTTTGTAGTCTATTTAGTACATATTTCTTTAAACGTGTAAAGAAAAAAAAGAATTTCAAGAAAATTTGTTCTCTATTTGTGCATGTGTAATAAATTCTAAACTATATTCTTAGGATGAAACTAAATTTTACAGCATTCATAATTTTTTCTTGATGGAGTTCTCATTCCTTGCTTGATTTCGAGATTTTTCTTTCTTATTGTTGTTTCTCTTTCAAGTTGAAAGAGAAACATCAAAAAGAGTAAAATGAAGAGGAGGAAGGGGGAAGACCAAAATCGTTGGCTCCAAATTCACGTATCAAAATGTATGATTATTCTATCTAATTGTCGTCTTTTCCTTCTTCCTTTTCTTGTTTAAACTTTTTCTCTCTTTAGTTCATCATTTTTCTTCTTGGGCTGATTTTTAAGAGAACATGAACTAAAAAAGACGTAAATGAATAACAAATACGCAATAATTAAATAAAATCAGGATCCACTCTCTAACTTTTATAACACGTCATATACGACGGAAATCCCTAGAATATAACTGATTTCAAGTCAACAACAACATACCAAGTGAAATCCCACAAGTGGGGCTTGGGTAGAGTAGAATGTACGCAAACCTTACCACTACCTCGTGGAGGTAGAGAGGCTATTTCCGAAGACGCTAAACTTAACACAAGACTAATTCTTAATCTATCATGAATCTAATATGGAAATTCCAAACATTAAAGTTAAAAGGATAGTAATGCAATAATTTCTATTACAGAACAGGAAAAAAAGCAGCAGCAAGTTGCAATATACTAAAACTATTATTACTCTCTTACAAATATTTTAAAAAATAAAAATAATGCAAAAAGTCAAATTAAATTGTCATATGCTACTATGTTTTTGGTGTAATCAATTATACTCAAAGGATACTATCTCCTTAATTGATGTACTAGACTCAATTTAGTTAAAGATAGTAGAATTTGAAGTACAGGTTGTAAATACTGATCAGTGTACTGACTTTTGAGGAATAGACAAAGTTGCCATTTTCAAAAAAAAATAAAAAAAAATAATGCTAATAAAACAAAAAACTCTATAGGAAATCTCTCGAGTCCAAAATTGCTGCTTGTAGCAACTAAGCAAGATGAGAAGAATCACCAATAATAATTAATAAGCATAGGAAAGAATTTCAATCAGTTTACGAAAGATCGTATTCATCAAAGTGACTTAGTCTCTGAAATCCTTAAATGTACTCACCAAAATTGCTGTTGCATTAATTTTCATCATTGATTACCTGAACAGATTCCTTATTAAAGCAAAATATAACAGGACCTATGGAAAGTAATTTGTGAATGAAGCACGCAAGTAGCAACCTGTTTATACATTGAACACCATAGAGCTTCTTGACCATGGTATTGGTTACTGTTGAGTTACTTGGGATCTACTACATTTTTATTGAAAGTGAAAGGCGAATCTAGCAAATCACATAAATATCTTGGCTTGGGGCTTATCCAAAGCTTCCCTCGTTCTAGTTTGGAGCCTATGAAAATTTATAGGATAGGGGAGTTGAATTGTTTTGAAATTCATTTGAAGAATACCGATCCCAAAAATTCAATTTGTGACTGATACAAAAACCAAATGACACTTCTTTAAGTTTCTTAGAATAAGCAAATGGACATGAGATTAGTAGATAGTTTGTGTTTAGTTTCTTTTTATAAGTTGGTGTTAGTTTTGTTATGCACGTGAAAGGTTTGGGAGTCATGGATATTATTAAGGTTATCAATTAGTAACTAAAAATAGAAGCTATGGAGATCAAGAAATGTGAGTTATGGAGTACGATTTTTTAGTGATAATTATTACTATTGAGTTACTATTTTAAGAGGTTACTTTTGAATTATTTTTTTAAAATAGCACATTGATGAAGAAAAATAAAGAAGTCAAAAAATTGAGAAAAAAAGAAAAATCCAATTGGAGGCCATAGAAAGGTGTCACATCACAGTATCTACTATGTGTAGCTTTATATTATACATAGCTTTGTCGCGGGCATAGTTTACTGGGGTGAAAGTGTGATTTGTTCTATCAACCCTTTAATAGTTGAAGGGTCTTTAAACCTAATAGCGGATGCACGTGCAGTAGCACCAATTATAAGAAATCCACCAATTTACATGTACAATGATAGTGGTGTACCATAGTCACAAGCTAGAAACGGATAACGGGGGCATGAAAGTGGAGAGCTATAACAATGGTTAAGGAGACTAACATTGCTAAGTTAAGAGATAACTGAGCATACCATGATGTTGTTACAATCACATATATGGCCCTTGATAAGAAAATTGAAAAACAATAAACGAATGTGAAGAGTAGAAATGCAGTCTACAAAATGTGGCAATCATGTCAGAAACTTTCCAAAACTAAACTCCCTACTTGATCAATTTTAAGGAATACTAATCGTTACACATACTGGGCAGATAATATGTAAAATCCCAAAAGAAATACACTCATAGGATCCAAACCCATCAGAGGAAATACACGGAAATCCAAATGTCTAGTCCTTTTTTCTTTTCACCGCTGAATTTCCAGTCTTTAGCCAATATCAAAAGAGATCAACCAGATATTTGATTAAGATCCAAATTATTAAGCTAGAATTTGTGTACAACCCTAATTTCATTTATTATCCCATTTCTTAAAAAAGCTTGCTTCCTCCCATTTCTTCAAAAAGCTTTCTTCTCCAATAAATGTGAAAAGCAAATGTCAGAATGCTGCGATCCTGGTAAGGATTCATGATTATGATATTCGAAGACAGGTAAAAAATCTAGCCCAAGCTTCCAAATTCTGTATGGATGAAAAGGGGAACAGAATAAAGAAAACAACAGCAGTGGGATTGATTTTTCTTAAACTGACCATAATAGACTATAGCAGACAAGTAATCACTGGAGCTATTTGACGGACTAGATAAGGAGTACACACTTCTGTCCCAAATTAATTGGTGTTGACAGCATGTTGTTTTTATCTATTGTATTTAACAAGCAACTGTAATGGTTTCCTGATACTATAACTCGATCATGATTGAAGGCACAGAGAACAGTGCCTTACTGAGAAACATCTATTAGTCGACTTACATATCCTCAGAAGTAGCAATATATATCCTTTGGGGTGGTCCACTGGTTTGGGCTCGGGACTTCCATGTCGGAGGTCTCAAGTTCGAAACCCTTTGCCAACAAAAGCAAAGGATTTGCCTTCTCGATCGAGCTCGTCGCATAAGAGCGGGGGTTTACCCTGTGCGCACCCAAAGGGCAACGGCTGCGGGTTTCTCTTGACATCAAAAAAGGAAGTAGCAATATCAAGTCACTCTCAGTGTGATGGGATTAGCAAAAAACAACTATGAATTGATAGGATATTCTGACATCGCTTCAAATTTAGAGAAGAACAAATCTTTTTGAAGAAACAGGGGAAGAATGTTTATTTAAGAAATGGAATAAGAAATGAAATTAGGGTTCTAAATGGTAGAGGAAGTGGGGGCATTTACTGGGTGCGTGGCAAATCCACATTTGTGTGCTTAGATAGACAGTCATGTGGCACATCTTTTACATGTCAGACACTATATAGTGAGTAATGGCAGTCTGTTAGAAGGAAGGGTATATGTGATCCAATAGTTAGACAGGACGGGACGGGACCGGTAGTTTTGAGATCATAAACAAACCAAGGGTATATGTGCTCTATTTCGAATTATTCGGGAGGTAGTTTTCACCCTTTCCCCTTAACTAAATAATCCTTTGAAATACAGCACTTCACCTCCAAAAACTATACCTCATTAGATGTGTATAGTTGTTTCTGCCTTTTGAACGAATCTAGAACCTCAATTAGCTTTACAAACAAAACACAACATATATCTTCCCTAAAGATTCACCCTTTAAACCTCTTAACAATAATATGATGCATAGATATGACAGCACTCCTACTCAATATTCCAACAACAACATTAACTCAGTGTAATCCCACATCTCACAAGAGGTTAGAATGTTGATCATCATAACCCCATGACCTTAAATTATACATTCTTCAATAAAAATTTGATCTATCACAATAAAATAAACTAAAAATGTCTCTTATATACTCTTCATCTACTCATTAAGAAAATGCTGATCCTTGAAAAAAAATCAATCTTTTACATAAACATACCACTGAATCTGCAGAAGGGTATACATAACGGATCTCACTTCCTCTACTCTTCTTCAATTCACTTTTCGAACTCGAAGCATTCTTCGAGCTGCTAACAGCTGCATTACGATTCCTTGAATTACCATTTCCATTTCCATATTCACCCTTCAAATTTCTCCCTAAATTCCCAAAATCAAATAAATTAACAAATAAACAAACAATCACACAATAAATACACACAACATATACATATATATGATTCAGAGAAAACCTCTTGAAGGAGGAGAACTGAAATCGCCCCAATCGGATAAGACTCCGCCTTCAACAAACAAGCCCCGACCCGAATAAGTCGGGTTCCTAGGCTTCCGGGTTTTAGGTTTATTAGATCGTTTTCTGTTATTTCCTCCCATTTTATTCAGCTTCTCGTACGTCGGCGATGTACGGTGGCGAAACGCCGTGAACGGCGGAGACAGATGGCGGAGTTCGGTGGTGAGTTTTCGATTGTTTATTGTAAAGTTAGGGGAAAATGGTAAGGCGGTGAAGAGTTAAATTCAGTGTGATGAGGTGTATGCTCTCTTATGATGAGGTTTAGCTTAAAATGTTGTACATTTTGTGGTACAAGTGGTGTAATGCGTGGGGTAAAAGTTGTATAAACGTTTGTTATGGGTGTAATGTGTAAATATAAAAAGAATATACTACGAGATATGCTAACATGTATAAAATAACAAATATTTAAAACCATAGAAAAATATTTGTAGCTAAAATAATTTTATTTTAAAAAATCATATGAATTTTATAAATGTAAATAATGTTCAGTATCTGCATTCAAATTTGTATCAATTTTATATTGTTTTAAGGCCGATTTAAGAAGAGAATATTCGCTTAACAAAATTTTCTTCATATATAAAGGTAAAATGCGAGACCTTTAACTAAAAATAAAAAATATTATTTATTTCATCGTAATTTTTGTTGATGAACGAGTGAAAATTTTTTAAATGGTTGAACTTATATAACAAATAATTTGATGAGTTCATGAATTAAAAATCAATATATATAATTAAGTTCTCGTGAAGATTTTACTAAATTCTGTTACTTTTATAATAAAAAAATTAGAAAATGTTCAATTACTATATTCATGTTTAATGTCTAAGCTGAATTGTAAAAGAAATAAATTTTGACTTGTAAAGAAATTTGTTTTTATTTAAAACATGGTCCTTAGACTTGCAATGAAAAAATGTTTTCTAATAAAATATATGTATATGATTAGGTTCTTAAACTTGTGAAATCGAATTAACGGTGAAAAAAAAAAATTAAAAGACAAAGTAAGATAAGCCTTAATTATTGAATAGATTGGCAATTTTAAGATTAATATTATGATAATAATTTTATAAAGATTGAATTCTATATTAACGCAAAGACCTTATCTCTGATTTTTTTTCCTTTCAAGCTAAGTACACCCCCACCATCACCACCACCACCACTATTCATGTGACCACTATCACCTTATTCTCTGTTCATTTCAATCTAACTCATTTTAATCAATGTAAATATAACCCACTCATACATTAACTTAACAATTTTAATATCCTTTAATTTAATTTAATCCG
This sequence comes from Solanum lycopersicoides, assembly GCA_022817965.1. Taxonomy (NCBI): domain Eukaryota; kingdom Viridiplantae; phylum Streptophyta; class Magnoliopsida; order Solanales; family Solanaceae; genus Solanum; species Solanum lycopersicoides. The sequence goes on from CM040624.1 coordinate 2,662,058, forward strand.
CACATTTGATAACCTCTGACATCATAAACCAAATAGGCATGTCAAATTAGAGGAAAATGATTAGGCAATTAGAGAAAATGCACCTTGGTTTTAAAAAAAATAATCAAGTTTTATCATCAAAACTTGAGATTTATTTTACCATGATAAAAGTCACAAAACTCAATAGATTATTTTTCTTGAATAAAGGGAAAATGCACAAGTATACCCTAAACTATGACCAAAATTTCACAGACACTCCTTAACTAAATTATGGTCCTATTACCTTCCTGAACTTATTTTTTTTGTAATTTTGTGCAACTTCTGTCTTACGTGGTACATTCCGTGACTCCACGCAATTAAAGCACATGAGAGATATTTGAATGCCACGGAAGCCAAAAAGGTGCAAAAAAAAAAAAAAAAAAAACTGGGGTAAATAGGACCTTAATTTAGTTAAGGTGTGTTTCTGAAATTTTGGTCAAAGTCTAGGAGGATACTTGTGCATTTTCTCCTTGAATAAATAAACAAGTTGGCACCTGAAAAATTGTAACTTGAAAAAGCTATGAGTCGTGAACTTGAAAGATACGTCAAGTAAAATCTAAAACTTTCAAGAAACACAAAGAAAATGTTTTATTGTTGTTTTTTTTCCTCCCATTAATTAAAAAATAATAATAATGGTTAGGTCTATTAGGTATAACGACACAAAAGGGAAAATTCCAAGATTTTTGGAATATTATTTGCTTGTATCTTTTCACTTGATAGCAAGTTAAGTCCTATACGTTTTTTCTATTACAAAATCTTTGAAATTGTAGGAGCTCACAATATATGTACCTTTGGTGTTCAAATGTAGGCACAACATCTTTGTTAATTTTTTGTTTTTATTATGTTATATTTTTTACGGAAAAAAATAGTTAAAATTGTATTAGATACATAATATTATCGTATGTTTCTTTTTATGACAAGGGAAATCCGCAGCCTCTATCCTTTGAGTGCACACAGGATAAAACCTTCGCTTCTATGCAATATTATCATATGTTTAAACCGTGATAGATTTGATTCTAATTATTAACCAATGACAAATTAATAAAATAAGTTTGCCTAATTTAAAACAAAATTGAATGTTTAGCCTAACTTTTTAATTAAGTGGTCTTTTAAGTATACAATACAACCTTTAATGCATACCCAACTTTTAGTTTTTTTAATAAAATATATTCAACAATTAAACAAATGTTTTGATTTTTTTTTTTGAACGATATAATTATACTATGGTTTATATTCTTAAACGAAACGCTAACTTTGCATATATTTTTTAAATATCTTTTCATCTAATTATAATAAAATTCCAACTCTTGTAAAGAAATTCTTACCAACAGAATGGGCACCAAAATTGATGAAACAAAGGAATATACTAACTTGGGAATTATTATTATTTCCTTTTTTCTTAATTTTTCATCCGATGACACATACATGTGTATATTGCAAGACTTATTTTTTAGAGCAGCGTGTCTAATAAGATTTTTTATCAATGTTATTTTTTTTTCTATTATAGATATTACTATATCTCTCGCTAGAAATCATGTGCTAACCCCCATTCTAAATAAGTGTCGTTTTTTATCTCCTTTCAATAATCATTAGACTAATTGTTAAAGCTAAATTTAATTAGTTCAATTTAGAGTTTTAAAATCAAAACTTGAATATTAAAAAAAATATCATAAAGAAAAATAAAAAACAATCGATAACTTGGGACGAAACTAGGGACTAGCAAAGAAAGCAACTCTTTATATTAGTGAATTTTTGTTTAAATTATTTGTTATTTATGAAAAATACATTAATTTAAATCATTCAGATATATTATAATATTAATTTTATCTCATGATATAAAATCAGATGCGACGTCCACTTAGTCTCTTTAGTCCCTTAGGTTTGCTAAAGTGGAGCAACATTTTGTTCTACTAATGATGAATACTAAAAACAAGACAAATATTATCTAAATATTAAAATGATTTACTGATAAAAAAATGCTAATATAAGTAGGTAAATATTACAAAGATAATTGGATCAAAATGAGTGGCAAATATTTTTTTGAAAAATATTAATAGTATCACGTTATACTACATGGTCTAAAATAAATATCAATTCCAAATTGTGGTCCAATTTTGCACTTTTTGGGCAAATTATGATGAGATATATGACAAAGAAGATGCTATTATTTGTATGTATATATCTTTAAAATTCTGCATGTGACTTTGTGATGTTTTATTTCTTATTGTTTTATTACTTTTTTCGATTGATTACTTTTATTAACTAAAATATAACTCATTTTTAGTTAAAACGCATGAACAAAAGATTCAAAATTTGAACAAAAATCAAATGTAGTCTAAGCTGAAATTAGGGAATGTTTGAATGGAAGTACTAATTCTAATATCTAACTCCATTGTCCAATGTCTATTTTCTTTTATTTAATTTACACCATGATGTTTGTGTAGTTGTGTGGGGATTCGATAATTCGTATTAATGTCTAATAATGATGGTAGTGTGATGATTGTGAGGACGGTTGGTGACTTAGCGTGGTAATGACTAGTGTGATGATAGTGATGATGGTGAAGTTGGTTAATGTGATAGTTAGCGATGTTGATGATGATGGTGAAATAATGATTGACGATGCATTGATGACAATTGACGGCGATACTAGTTGTGATGATAGAAGTAGTTGATTGGTCGTCGCAGTGTTGGTGGAGGTGACATCACTAGTAATGTGAGGCCTATATAATTATAATTATGGAGGTGGTAAGTGTGGTAGCGACTAGCAATAGTAGTTGAAAACTGTGATGGTTGACAGTGATGATTGTAATGATAAAGGTGGTTGGTGGTTGTTAACAATAATAGAAATTGACAACGACAATGATAATTATAATAAAAAGGGTGATTAGTAATAGTGAATGATAATTGTGAATAGCTTAGTGATCATAAAAGTTACCCACACAAAAAGAACCTCTTATATATATAAAGACTTTGCTCGATCAAGATGAATAACCAAGATATGTTTAAACCAAGTAAGTACTTTAATTTTACTGTCTTAATGACTTAAGATCAAAATTATTTACGTTATTAGCTTACTAACATATTTTTCGTAATCAAATTATCTCTTCTTCTTTTTTTCAATAATGAAATTTCATCTTAATAAGAGGATACTTCAAGTGTTCAACTATTTTATGGGGAAAAATTTCAGATTTATCTTTTATATAAATAAAACATGTTTGAGATAAGTTTTATACATGAATTAACACTTTAAAAAAGTCATATCGTGGTGGAATAAGAATCATTAATTTGTTAATGTCAATTTATTATTCATTCATTACGTTATAAAATTACTCTTCGTTAGGAATCAAGAACGAAAACGGAACTTACTTCTTAATCAACTAATAATAGTAATAATAAACTAAAATTTTAACTGAAATTATTTAATTTTGGATGGTACATGACAAATTTGACCCTTTTTTAAAACTATATTGATTTACTCACCCCCAACCTCACCTCCAAAACAATGGTGGTTGAATAATGTATATATGGTGGTTGACAATGTGTTGGTGATAGCTAGCGATAGTGTTAGTTATGATTCTGAAGGTGATTGCTAGAGTGAAAGTAGAGACTGATCGCACAATGTTGGCGGAGGTGATTTTATTGGTAATGTTAGTATATATAATTATAAATATCCAGGTGGCAAGTATAATAGCGACTGACAATAGTGGTTGACAACTGTGGTGATTGACAGTGATGACAAATTAAGGTGGTTGGTGGTTGTCTACGGTAATGATGATGTACAATGACGATAATAGTTATAATGACAAAGATGATTAATTAGTGATAAACTGATAGTAACTGACAATTGTAAATATAGAATAGTGATAAAAAATTATCCACACAAAAATATATCTTATTTATATTAAGACTTGGTTTAAAATATTAATGATCAAGACATGTATAACAAAAACAAGGCTTAAATTTTAATATAAGCCAATTCACTTTATAATGTAAGATCTAAACCATTTAGATCCTTCATAAATAAACAAAGTTGCACATGGTAAGAATCGGATCAAAATGATCAATTATACACAGTCTTAACTCTTACATCCATTGCAGCACGAAGTAAGTTTCCATGGCTTGAACCTATAACCTTCTGAACACATGATAATAATTTTATAAATTACGTTAAGATTATAGCCTTCAACCTAATATATATATAACTTGTGAAAATATTATGCATTATAATATAGAAGATAAAGTAAAATTACTAATACATAAATATTAAACTGCAAAACTAATCTCTGTAGAAAATAGTACATAATTTTTTTATAACTAATCTAATTACTAATAGTTACTAGGTCTAAAAGTATTGAAATCACTCATAAACTTAGCGTGAATTATTAGTTGCATCCTTAAACTATCACTGATCTTAAAAATATTCTTATACTTGACTAAGTAATCTTAACTACACCCTCGAACAATCAAATTGCCACATGATATAACTAGTGATCTCAAACTCTTATAGAAGCATGTAACTTTTAATAAAAAAAAAAACGCTGAAAATACCTCTAAATTTTAGGAGAATTTAAAAGTGTATTTCATCCATACGGTAAAATCAATGGTATATTTAAGTTCAGTTAGTCAAATAGATAGATACTTTTAAAACTATCAATTATTCGAAGACAAACAAAATTAATAATTCATGCAAAATTTAAAAGTATTTTTAATACTTCTCCGGTAACTGATGCTTAAAAGAAAATGACCATATGATAAGAATCATTAATTTTCTTTAATATCAATTTCTTATTCATTTATATTTATAAAAATTACTCTCATCTTGAAGGTTCATTAGGAATCAAGGACAAAAACAAACTTATTTTCTTAAACAACAAATAATAAAAGTATATAGTAATAATAAACCAAAATTTAACTTCATAATAAATTTATTTAATTTTGGATATTACATGACAAATTTGACCATTTTTCTTTTAAAAAAAAAAAAAAATTTACCCACCCCACCCCACCCCACCCCACCCCACCCATTTCCCCTATATCTTCCCTTCAACACTTCTTATACCTTAAGCCATTTTTCAATCTCTCTCTCTCTCTTCACGAGATTTATTTAATTGAAAAATGGCTACGGGAGCTGCCGGCGACGGACTATTCCGGGGAGTATTCGACGGATGTATCTCCGGTCACGATATGGGGATTCAACAGAGGCCGTACCACCGGAACTGCAGCTGTAAACTTCATAAATCTCGTGGAAATTGCTCTCATTCTTCTCGTTGTACCAACGTATCTTACCCAATTCGAAGATCCTGGAGCGAAAGCTGTTTATCGTTAGCCGCCGGCGCTTACGCCGGTGCCTCCGGTCACTCATCGACGTGCTCTTCTCCGGCTTCCGGCGTCGGCGGGTCGGATCTCACCGGGAAGAAGAATTTGGTTCGTTCTACTAGTGATGAATATGACGGCGTCGTTTCGTTTAAGGTTTGATTGAAATTATTTGACATTTTAGTGATTAATTCATAAAGTACAAAATTATTGTAAACAACGATTCAAAAAAAATTGTTTATTTATTTATTTTATTTTATTAATTTGGAGTTTTTGTGTTCATATATTAGAATTATGAGAAAAGAAAAAGATTTTGGACTAATTTTTCTTTTCTTTTATGTTTTTTATTTTTCTTTCTCATGCAAAAATTTCAATTTTTAGTAGACTATTATTTTCTGTAACTCAAAATTCAAAATGGATGAGTTTACTATATATGAACTATTGGTATTAAATTCATTGTACACTTTAAAATTAAAGATTCCAAATAATATCTATCAAAATTATAATAAGGTTTCACCTGTATTTTTATTTAACATCGAAAATATTAAATTCAGATAAATGCATAATTAAAAAGGCTAACATCTACATACAAGAATATTAAATCACGTTTTAACTTATCATATTGTTAAATAATAATATTAGCACCTTATTGATTATTACCTTTGCCCTTTAACATTTAATACACATTATTGTCTTTGTTTTTTTATTTATATGGTATATAGTTCTTTCATGTTAATTACGGGCTTCTATTTTATGAGTATTATGTAAAGTTATATTATTATCCTGTTAAACCAAATTGTTGGAAAAATTATATTTATTTAATGAGAATTTTTTTATTAGTTAAATCGAAAATCAAATTGTAAAGGACCAAAAACTGATTAAAGAATATGTTATTGATTAGTTATATTATTGTCATGTTGAGCTAAATTATTGTAAAAGCCATATATTTATTTTATAAGTATTTTTTTATTGATTAAACTGAAAATCCATCTTTCCAAAAATTAATTAAAAAAATATATGTTATTAGTTTAGTTATTCATTTAGTATATTTAAAAACTAAAAATTGATAAACATAATCATTAATACATATAATTGAATCGATCGATGTACATCCTAGTAGGATTATCTGTGCAAAATCTTAATATTTAATTGTGCTTATTAGTTTAAATATTGTTGTTTAGAGATAATTTTAATTAATTTCACCTAATTTTTAAATCAAGATCTAATCTAATACAACTTACAAGCTGTATTTTACAAAAAATTTAAGTACACAGGTTGTATTGAAAGTAGCACAGCACATGTGAGCACTAACTTTTGAGTTGGTATTACAAAAAATGGTCGGTCCCTAATATTAATTGTTTTGACTAATTAAATTTATTTTAAAATATTTTATGTTTTTCTTTTTGAAAAAAAAAAGAAGAAACTTTTTTACTTTTTTAAATTGATCGGAAAAGGGCCTAAAATACCCTCAAATATTAGAAATGATACAAAATTACCCTTCATCCACCTATTGGCTCCAAAATACCCTTCCTACCCACCTATTGGCTCCAAAATACCCTTCCTACCCACCTATTGGGTCCAAAATACCCTTGTCATCCACCTTTTTGTTCAAAATTGATCACTTATTTAACGGTTTTATATTTAAATTATTTAAATATTTTTTTAAATACGTGGCACGCAACTATATGTTATACTTTAACTTATTAGTATAATTTATAAATCAATCCACTACCCACCCATTACTAATTGAACCCCTCCAAATTAATACACCCGTCACATTATTAATACAACAACAGAAAATCTACTGCCAATTGAGTGTTTTTAAAAATTTGAGGCGAAAATATCTATAGAAGTAAATTATCATACGTTAAGTGTCTAAATAAAAATTACCGATAAACTTAAAAGTCTGACTATGTTCATCTTAATTATTCTTACGTCTCAATTATGTGATGTTACTTCATAGTTAACTTTTTTTCAAAATAATATATTAAAGGTTTTAAAACAAATCATAAATATTTATAAAATTATATTTTAAAAAAGTGCATGAATTAATTCGGGATGTATTACTTCTTTACCTTTAATCATAAACTTTTAATTCAATCTTGAAAGAGAATCATATTGAAAGTGTCCTCCTAAATAAGCGGCTCAACCTATATTTAATTGGGGCTTCGATTCGGACTCAAATAATTTTGAATGTCATTTTCAGGAATCTATAATTTCATCGTGTTTTAGTAGTGTTTATGACAAATTTGATATTATAATTAGATTATTAATTGGGTGGGGTTTAGTTAGTAATGAGTGGGTAGTGGGTTGATTTATAAATTATATTAATAAATTAAATTATAACCCATAGTTGAACGCCAAGTATTTTAAAAAATATTTAAAGAGTTTAATTTTAAAACAATTAAAGAAGTGATCAATTTTGAACCCAAAGGTGGATGACAAGGGTATTTTGGAGCTAATAGGTGGATGAAAAGGACATTTTGGAGCCAATAGGTGGATGGAGGGTAATTTTATACCATTTTCAATACTTCAAAGATATTTTAGGCCATTTTCCGTAAATTAATTATTTATAGGGCCGTAGCTATGTGATGGTCAGGATATTTAATTGGACATCTTCAGTCGGAGAAAAATATTATAAAAAGAAATAAAATGATATATTAAATAATTTAATAATATATTTTAAATGCGATTAATACAACACATGTACGAATTTCAATATCAGCAAAAAGTACTCCCTTTTCGAAATAAGCTTTTGAGATGAAATGTTTAAATATTATTCATAAAATTTTTGACTCTACCATTAAAGTAAAATGATGATTAAGTGAAATAGTTAATGATGGTATTAAAGATAATTTAAATATCTTCTTATGATGATTACAATAAACCATGCTTTTGTCCCTAATACTTTAGTATAGGATATATGAATTTTCATTGTTTTATTTATTCTTTAACTTATGCTATTATTATTTCAAATAAAAATAAATTAAGTTAATGTATTAATACCTAAAAAGTAGATTTTTTTGATAAAGTAGTGTTTTGCAATGCCCCTAACTTTTTTAATGACGATTCGGTGTATCTATAGATTCACGTAAAATTAAATTATTTCAAGAATTATTTTCTTTTTCATGCTTTTTGTATTTTTATGACGAATACAATCATTTTTAATTTTATCATAACATTTGCATCTCTATAATTTAAGAAAGAAAAATACTTTCATTGAGAAAACTATTCTTTTAGGCTTACTTGATGACTTAATGTCAATTCAAAGCGATTATTATTGAATTTCGAATGTTTAAAATAAGCTTTTTATTATTATTTTTCTCTTTGTGAGACCACATAAATAAATTTAATTGTAAGTGTGGAAATAGTAAAATTTGAATGTATAATATAGCTATTAACGATGATGATCTTTTCGTTTTTAAATAAAGATTTTAATTTTGAAATCTTAAAAAAAAAAAGAAAAAAAGATCTAACAAGGTCAATGAATTTCAAGTACTAAATAATTATGCTTAAAAAATAAATATCCAATATTAATCGTGTAACGTTAATATTCAATAAGTTAGTGTGAGGAATATAAGAAACATTGATGCAATCAAAAGCAAAGTTCAAACCTCTTCTAAATATTGAATTTAAATTAAATAAGTTTTTTTGTCCCTTATTATAAAAAAAAAATAAAATAGAAATGATCAAACCAAGATATCAAGTAAGATTTTTGAAAATTATTGACAATTTCATTTTTTTTAAAAACTTATATTTTTCAAAATTATTGACAAATGACAACTCTATATAAAGATGATCCTATAATCCATTAATTAATTATGCTCGAATTTTCTTTTAATTAAGGATTGAATAATTAAACATCTTTCTTACACACATTTTCACTATTCCAAAAAGTCAAATTTGTTCACCTTCTTATTATCTTTAGAGCTTCGTTGATATTTCAAAGTCCAATTTGTTTAGCAATTGGACAATGACATTTTCTTTATATAATCATGATGTTCAGATTTTCTTTCGTTTGATTAATTATATGAATATTTATACTTTTATTTAATAATATGTATCAAGTAATTACATGTTAGACTATACATCTTTAAATACTAAAACAATTATATATGCGTAAGATAAAATACCTTTTTGAAACAAACAATGATTAATTATTCTAAGACCGTCGCTAGACGTCTTAATTAAGACTTAAATATTTCAACAAAATTGAACTGAATCATAAGCAAACGATATATTCAAGATTGATTTAAGTCAACTATAAGTTGATAAAACTGGTCGTGTTAGAATCACGGCATTGAGGAATACTTCATATATATACTTTCCCTTTTCCTTACCTGACTTTTATTTTTGTAGACCAATTAAAGAATCAATTCCTTTTGATTAGGGATACAAAAAGATGATTTGAAATATCATAACTCAATTACAAATAACGATTCTATTTTTTTTAGAAATAAAATAATTCTTATTCAATATCGTCACTTTATTGAAAAATCGCGACACGAAAAATAGATGAGTCCGGAACCTAAAGGGTATAAAATGTTAACAAAAATTTTAAAACGGTATATAAATTTTTATTTTAACCAAAAGGGCAAAATCGCTGGAAGGGCAGCGATTTCGCTCGCCGGAAAAAGTAAAATCGCTGCCAAGGCAGCGATTTCCAAAATAATTTTTTGTTAATGATTTTTTAATAAATCGCTGCCTAAGCAGCGATTTATTTAATTTTTTATTTGAAATTAAAAAAAAAAAGAAATTAGGAGCAAATTGCTCAAGGGCAGCGATTTGTCTCCAATTTTTTTTTTATATTTTTTAAAATCAATTTTTTAGAAAAATTTTGATTGCTACTTATTTTAAAAAATCATTAAAAAAAAATTATTTTGGAATAAGTAGTAGAAAAATGTCCGAAGCCTAAAGGGTACTAAAAAATTAAAGGAGATGACATTATAGTATTTAGTAGAAAAATTTATACTATAATGTCATCTCCTTGATTTAGGCTCAACAGTCACAACAGCAGGAGCAACACAATCTTGAGTAGGGAGAGAATGAAGAAATATGGGAGAATGGGTAGATGGGGATAGGAGTTTGGGAGAATGGGTCGGGTGATTTTAAATGGGGTTGGGTTAAAATTAATAAATAGGTTTTTTTTAAAAATTCGGGTCAATCCGTTAAATGGGGGGTAAATTTGGTGAAATTAGTAATGGGAGGGGTAAAATTAATTTCATTTTAACGGCGAGGGTAAATTTAAACAATAAATCAAAGTTGGGGGTATTTTTAACCCTTTTCCCTAATTAAAATGATTGCAAATAACAATTAAAGTAACATAACTGTTTTTAAAAAAATCAATCGAAAGCCCCACGAGTCCTTAACTCAGTAAAACTTATAGTAGTAACCTTGTCTAGTGTCTACCATGCCAGATCGGTAAGTTATGTATCACCTAGGTGGATGGGAACCTAAATAAGTGAATTTTACCATGCAACTTGGTTCGTCTATGGGTGTGTTTTACTAACCCTTACCCTTTATCCCAAATATGTTATCTCTTGGTCCGTCCAAGCTATTAGATGAGGGTTAATAACCTCAAATCTTCGTTGTATAATCTCTTTTTCTATTCGTTACCCCCTTAATTCGGTGAGTAAGAATAAGACATGTTCTAAAAAGCAATCAAAACAAAGAGAAAAATAATACATACATAAATATTATTCAAGAATTACTAATTATTAAGCCTACGTTATTAATTCTTCATCATTTCCACAACCCTAGTTGTGAATTAGCTACTCATATTGTTTGATCACAATTCCTACCAATTGAGTTAAAAGAAATCATCAACTTACAAGCTACTCATATTGTTTGATCACAATTCTTAACGATATTTCCATTTTATGTAACGATATCTTAGAGAACTAGAGTAAAATACATGTAGCGAGTAAAGGATTGATTTCACTTTCAAATAAAATAGTACGAGTTGTAAAAGTACAATAGCTATATAAACTAAAAAAAATCTCTCCAAGCAGCATCAACATGGATGAAACTTAGCATAATCATAAGGTCTGGAGAAAACATTAACACTGAGAAATAAGGACTTTCCATTTCAAACCATGGTGTAAATAAGAACCAAACAGAACATAAAAAATATTCTAAAAACTGAGTAGTGAAGTTCAAATGAACTTGAGGATATTGATTTCATGGACAAAGGAGAGAAGTAATGCAAGCCAACATGCTAAAACACCATGATTTACTAAAACGAAACAGATACTGGAATCGCTTAGCCAGATGATCCGTTTGAACTAATATCCGAAAGAATAAAGAAGCCAATAACCAGTACAACAGCCAAACAAACTTTACCTCCACACTACTCTCTTTCTATTTGAATGGTTACGTGGCTAATGTTATATTCCCTTCTAATATAATCGATAACCTTATCCAGCACCATGTCAGCATCAGCATCTGGTTTAATCTTGACATGGCAAGCCAAGAGTACTTTCCCGACTGTAATCGCCCAAATATGCAATTCATGGATTGCAACAACCTCCTCCATCTCACAAAGTCCCTTCTCAAGCCTCGTTGCATCGATTTCTCTAGGTGTGCTCTCCATTAATACTTCAAGAATACTCCGAATCATCCTAATGGTTGTGGCAAGAACAATGACAGAGAAAATGAGAGTGCAGATTAGATCAATGATTTTCCATTCTGGTTTATACCATATAATAGCTCCTCCAATCATGACGCCTATGCTCTGAATAGAATCTCCTAGTACATGAAGATACGCCCCCTGGACATTTATATTCCGCTGCTGCTTTTTCTTTTCAACTTCTGAAACACCTTCACCCTCACAGGAATCCTTAAGAAGAGGCACAGTGTTATCAGCGTCGTGTGCATGGATGTGTTGATCTCGGTTTGAAGGTCCCTCATTATGGTGATGGTGTCGGCTAACACTAATTCCATGTATATGTTTATGCTCACCGTGGCTGTGTTCATGATCACCGTGGCTATGAGCATGCTCTTCGTGACTATGACTGTGTTCATGGCCGTGGTCATGACCGTGGCTGTGTCCATGGCCGTGCCCATGATCATGACCTAACAAGAGTGCCATGATGAGGTTCACTCCTAATCCAAATGCAGACACCACAAACATGAGGAAGCCTTGAACTTCACCTGTATCATGTATAAGTCGAGCAATGGCTTCATAAACAAGGATCCCAGCTAGAAGCCATATCATTTGGATAGAAACTAGTGCCCCAAGTATCTCAATTCTAAAAAAACCATAGGACTGGCGTGGATTAGCCTCCCATCCTGCTGCCCAGAGTGAAAACAAGGATATTGCAAAAGCTGCAACATCTGACAATAGATGAGCCGCATCCGTCAAAATTGCAAGGCTGTTGGCTTTAATACCTCCGACAACCTCGACAGCCATAAAAATGATGCAAAGGACAACTGCAATTAACAGTTTCCTCATAGATGCTGATCTCTCCTGTGCATCCTTAGACAAGGTGTTAACATCTGAGAATCCACACGGTGCTGAACCACAGATTTTAGTCCCCTTCTCTTGACCTGTTATGTCAACACTTACCTCAATTACTTGTCCATGTTCCAGATTCTGCGTATCCATCTGGAAAAACAGATTTATAAAATTGTCACTCAATAACAAGATAAATGAGTTTTAACTATCTAATGTGTCTCACATGAGCCGTTGGCTCATTCTAAATCATGATAAGCCCAGATAGAGTTAGTAGTACTCCGTCTTTATACATGAAACGACAAGCAGAACAACAAATGCACAGCTCGAACAAATTAATCAGTGTCACTAGCTAGGAGGAAGCAACTATAAACATGGATCTAGATATTTCAAATGACAAGCGGTAGATTTGTTACAGTAATACAAGTGATAGAATGGAGGCACTCGAAAATTCCTCTGCTGAGTTATATTAAAATCTGAACATGCTACATCTCATAGACTATGTCAACAAAAAGAAAGTTAATAACAAAGGTATTTGTGTTATCAGTCCTCAACTTATGGCATTCATCTAATTGGAGCAATCTACAACAAAGAACATTTTCATAAGTATAATGTGTGACTAAACTTCCACAGAGAAAAGCACATGCACTTAGATACTGCATTGATTCATTAAAATCTCGCAGCTCCAGAATCGTTAATCAAAATAAACAGCAGTGGAACTAAAACCAGACTCAAACTTAGTACAGTCCCAATAAGTCTGAACTGAAACAACTACTAATATAGATTTCAGCAGCAGCAGTGCAAAATTTCATTCACTTCAACTGCATGAGCCTTCTACTCGAGAGCTGTAACAATTCTCAACTCCATTAAGTTTAAATCTAAAAGCAAAAATTTAATATTTCGTACTATATCTAACCACAAATAAGCAGCCTAAGGGAACTCTTCAATCACAGCAAGGAATTCCTTAATCAATGAAGTTTCCACTAAGAAACAGCAACACCTCGATGGCATTTACCTTTCCAAACTGAAGTCTAGCTCAAGTTGAACTCTCAATTAACAACACCCAAAAGACCAAAACCAATCCCCATTTGGAATTCAATTCCAGAACAAGTTCCTCACAGACAAACTAATTGTCGAAAATTACAGGTCAAATCTCAAAGAAACCAAATTCTAATTCCCAACAACAAGAACCAATACAAATTTCAGTTCACAAATCAGTAAAAGACAACTCGAAACTTGATTACTAAGTGCTGATAACACAAAACAACATGATGCATTAACAAAGAATTCGCTAGCGTTTGGTCATAGTATGTCCTAAACAGTAGCTCAGACCAGGTTTTGGGTTTCAGGACTTCCACTCGCAAAACTTCAAGTTTCAAGTCTCAACTTCAAAATCTAACGAAGAAGCAATCAAAGGGGGAAATTGATGCACATACCTTGACCCCTATAAGTAGGTACTATACACCAGCAAGAAAAAACTATTGACTGAAAAAGACTTCAGATATATAACTCTGCATATGTATATGTAAATACACTGAAAATCATGATATTTTATCAACCCAATGTTCAAAGTACATACAGAAATAAGCACACATCATTAAAAACAAAGATAGGACCAAAAGTAAGGCTAAAAGAAAAGCTGACATAATAATAACAAAATAACTTTAAGCAATTCTCCCAATGCAAGTATAAACAAACACAAAAATCCAAAAGCCAGTAACAAATCCACCTAAAAAGTGCATCATACCTATCTTAATCAAACCAAGATTCAATTACTCCAACAACAACAACAACATAATATCCAATGAAATCCCACGGAATAAACCAAATCAAAGTAGATATGAGCAAACAAAAATGGCAACAAACAAACAGTAAAAACAATGCAATTATCGAAACACAATAAACAGCAGACTCAATAACAAGATTCAATTACACAAGTGGACAACACAGACCTTACCCTTGCCTCGTTGAAAGGTTGTTTCAAGAGACCCTTAGACTTGAGTACAACAAATCAAAGTAGATAACAAAGAGTGAAAACGACAATGAAGAAAACAGAACAACTAATAAGAAAACAGTAACAACAATGCAATAACTGAAACACCATAAACATAACCAACAGATGACAACAAGATTCAATTACAACAACCACAAGAAAGAGAAAACTTAACAACCCTCTAACCTGAAAACAAAATTGAAGGGGTACCTTACAAATCTGAGCTGAGATTTCAAAAGGGTATTATAAAGATTGGATTTTTAACCGACCCAAATCATCAAATTCACCAAATTTAGCTATGGTGGCTTATGCTATAAAGGTTTAATATGAGGCATATACCCTATAAAAAGGAGAAAAAGGGGAAGAGATAAAGAGGGAATCAGAGAGATGCAAAAAACAAAAACCCCAACTGTATATATTGGGACGGCCACAATGGATTCTTTCTTGGGTTTTGTATAGAAAAACTTGATTATATTTTTGACCAAAATTGAAGTGGGATTTTTTTTATGTGAATAAAAAAACAAAAATAATTCGGTTTTATATCGAAATTAGTCTTTCTACCTAATAAGTATATATGTATATTGTTTTTTTTATATATATATATTTCTCAAATCATGTGAGACGCAGTTGTCCTATATGACAAATTAAATGAAATTAGCGTGTAAGGTGCCCGTGTCATGTAATTGAGTAAGGTTTGCGTATTTTACCTTGCAAATTGCGTGAGGTTGCACGTAGTTTACATGAGATTTGGTATGTGTTTATTTGTATAATTTTATTATAATTTAAATACTTAATTAAATGAATATAAAATTGAAGTATATAAATATGAGATAAAGCCAAATTAAACATATTTTGTGTATATGTATTTTATTTTTTAAAAAGAATAATCCAAAAATATTTTTAAAGCTCTCATAAAATGTTAAAAATTGCATCAGACACTAAAAATGGCAAATATTACATTAGATTCTAGTTTTAGAAATGAACCATAATTTAAAAGTAAAAAATTTACACATTCAAATATAAAATTTTGGGAAAATGGTCTGAAAAATATTTTAACTTTGATCGAAATTGTTGTTATGATACCAAACTTTATGGATGACCTTTAACGCCCCTAAACTATTTAATAATATATTTTAAAGATATATATATATGACTACATGGATACATTACTATTTATAATTATTTAATATTTTTTATGTCCACGTGAGAATATATATACCTTTGAAATACCTATTAAATTTTTTAATTTTATTTTAAAACTAATCATCTTATTTAATTTTATTAAAGATAATCAAACTGCTCTTTCATACCAAAAGAGGCAACTCCTTTTGCATAAAAACTTTTTTTATTAAATAATTAATACATTACTTTCAACTAATCACCTTATTAAATTTTATTTAAAATAATCAAATTGTCTTATTATGTCACACCAGACATGTTAACCTGCTGCCTGCTTTGACATGGAAATTCCCACATATATACTTCATTATATCTTTGGGATAAAAAAATACTCCCATCGTTATCTCATTAACCTCAAATGTCCTAAAGAGTTAACTATCTGAATTTCTAGTGATGTGGCAAGCCACATGAAAATAATCCCTCCACCTAAGCGTTTTCAACTGAGATTCATTAGAAAAGAACTTGACCTTTGACGGTGACAAAATCCTGACATATTGCCACTAAAAGTTAGAGTGATTTTTAGTAGCGACTAAGGTTACAACAATCATTTGTTAGTAAACCTATTTTTTCAATTAAAAAAATGATAATTAATTTTCAGTTGCAATCTAATTTTCTAAAATAAATAACTTGCGCTATTAATATTAAAAATGTCCAATATTATTACGAAAATCATCAAAATTACTTTTCGATTCAAATCTCCTACTACATAACGCATCATTATACATTTTATACATTTACATGAAATAAAAATAAAAGATATAATGTCTTCAAACTCCTCCTTAATCGATATTATTTTTTATTTTTTTAAAAACAATGAAGAAAAAAACACAAAAATCATAATTTCATTTTTAAAAACCTTTAGTGACGATATTCTGGGCTTTGTGACGATTATTGTCGCTGCTAAAGATCTAGTTTGTTTTTAGTGAATTCTAGTTGGCAACACGTAGGTGAAGAGATTAGTCCCACGTGACTTGTCACATTACTAAACTTTTTGAGTTGTTAATTTTTGAGTATATTTGTGGTGTCTTAAAATAACGGCGCGAGTATTTTTATCCCAAAATATAACGAAGAATATAAATAATCTATTTCACATAGGTCAGGGACAATTTTAACCCTTTTTCCTAATTTTTTTAAAAAGAAATTAAACAAAATTTACTGTTTCTCAATATATAATTCCAAAAGTGGTTTGAAAAATTAGTGTTTAGTTCATATTTAAACTTTAAAGTGATTTCCTATCGAGAATATATATAAAGGTCCTAATAAAAGTGATTTCATGTCTAAAATAATTTAATTTCGATATCTTTTGATTAAAAATAAATAAATATAATGTACTTAATGTTGGTCTCTTTGGGAAATTTGGAGGCATTTATTACAATATCTAAAGAGATTTGTTAACTTCTGCCTTTTTTTTTGAGAAATTAAAAGACCACATAAATCATAAATGTACTTGTCCCTTTCAAATTATCTATTGTTATTTATCAGAATAGCCATTTAAATTCGCGTTCTTCACATTTCTTTAATAAAATAATTATACATACACTATATCAAAAATAATTATTAGCAGCAATTAATTTTTAATTATCGCTAAAGATATATTTTTAGCGGTAAATAACACTCTTTGTATATATTCCTAAAACCTTTAGCGACATTGATTCTAACGGCACTTAACACTCTTTATTAATGTTAATATTTAATGCCGTTAAAAATTATTTTTATTGCAGTGATATAAGAATATTAAGAGAAATATATGACTTATTAAGAGAGATATAATTAAAAATAAGATATTTAAAATGAGATAAGATGACCTTCGTAACATATAAGATGTGAATATTTAGATTAAGATGATTCGAACATGTTTACATACGCTCAGTATGAAAGATTAGCGTTTAAGGGGTTTAGGAGAAGTATTAAGGTAAGGTGCTCAAGTAGGACATGACAAATCTTCAATTTATTGATGACACGACTCTTGATACAATTTTTGATATTTTTATTTTTACTTTATCAGGAGCGGCTCAAGCATATTAGTGATCTAAAACAAAAATCAAACGGGGCCTTAAATTTGAAGTGTTAGTAACTTTTATATAATTAATTTCTTGATAATATAATCATTCTTGTTTTAAATTATTTTTCATGAGATATAGTAATCAAAATATGTCAAATTTCTTCTAATATTTCCTTCACTTTTCATGAAAAGTTAACTTTTTCTTACAAATAGTATTCAATATTTGCTAAAAATAATAACTTATAACCTATTATTATTAAAAATGAGGCCCCTTAAATTTGAGGGTCTGAGACACATGTCTTTTTTTAAAACTGTCGAGTCATCCTTATACTTTATTAATATAATATTTTTGTTATTTATATGCTCTCTCCTTTTAAAAAATAATGGCCTAGTTTAACTTGAAATGGAGTTTAAGAAAAGAAAAAAGACTTTTTAATCTTGTGGTTTTAAATTAAAGTTATGTCAAATGTACCAAAATACCCTTTAATCTTGTGGTCTTAATCATTTCACGTGAAAAGTTAAAATTAAAATATTATCAAAAAAGAAAAGAAATCATTCTTTTTTAAATAGACTAAAAAGAAAATAATATAAATCTTTTTTTAAACGAAAGAAAGTATTACTTTATCTGGTATATCCTTCTTCGCTTTTTACTTCTTCTATTACTTAATATTATACATATCTTCTTAAATATTGTATTTCTACTTTCTTTAAGCAGTGTGTCTTTCGAGAACGTACTCTCTTATTTCATACAACAAAGAATATTCTTTAATATTTTATACTATAATTTTCATTTAAATTGATTAATGAAGATAATCTAAACCAATAACATTCTTAAAAGACAAAAAAAAAATCAAAAAAAAATCCAATCTATCTTTACCATAAATTATACTCTTGATTATAATTTTTGTACTTAAAAAGAGGTACACATTTATGATTTTCATTACTGTTTTCAATAATTGAATCTGTGTATGTCATCAATGTGAAGAAGACAGTAAGCAATAACTTTCCACCTATCATTGTCATGGAGTAATTATGTCAAATCTAAGTGAATTACATTATTTATAATATTTTTTTTAAAAAGGAAAAATTATCTTCCTCAAAAAAAAATCCATTTCAAAAAGAATGATTTAGTTTAACTTGGAATGGAGATTAAGAAAAAAAAGAAAAAATATTTTTTAATCAAATTATAGTTATGATAAATGTACCAAAATATCCTTTAATCTTCTGATCTTAAATATGTCATGTGAAATAGCTTATTCTTTTTTAACATACTAAAAAGGAAATAGAAATATTCTTTTTTTTAAACGAAAAGAATATATTAATTAGGAAAGATTTTAACTACTTTAGGGTGTATTTGATAATATATCTTTTTAGAAAAATCATTATTTAAAAATATTTATATGTTATCTAATAAAATATTATAAAAGTTAAATAAAATAAAAAATATTATTTTAAAAATATTAATATGTTATCTATTAAAATATAATCTAGCAAAATACGTATTGATTATTTACGATTAACTTTTCAAATAAATATCGTTTTCTTTTTTTAAAAAAAATAGTAGACAATTATAACGTGAACTCCATGTGTTTTTTTCTTGTGGCAGACAAGCATAACGTGTACTCCAAATGTTAATAGAATTCCCTCTAGAAAATATTTTCTCCAAAACTAAGTGGATTTCTCGCTTATTTTTATTTAAAAAATATTATTTTAAAAGTATTTATATGTTATATAGTTAAATATTGTGGAGATGAAATAAGATGGTAAGTGAGAATTTTGAGATATTAAAAAATTATATGAAAAATATTATAAATTGAAACTTTTATATATCAATATAATTAAAAAAATATATAATAAATTTTAGTTAAATTTTTTATAGTTTAACTCTAAAAAAAAGAATTATGTCAATTAAAAGTAGACGGGCTAATTATATTAATATGTTGCCCTGCTTTGACATGAAAACTCCCTCTTATTATATAGTTAATTATTAATTATAATTAATGTGTGATCACTTGGATTTTAGATAATCAAACTGCTCTTTTACACCAAAACAGGCATATTAACCTGCTGCTTTTGCATAAAAACTTTTTTATATTTAATAATTAATACTTTGCTTTCAACTAATCACTTTATTTAATTTTATTTAAAATGATCAAATTGTCTTATTATGCTACACCAGACATGTTAGCTACTTGATTTGACATAAAAACTCCCACTTAATAATAAAATTTTGCAATTAGAATTATTGTTCATATAGTGTGAAGATTTTTTTTATTAATTAGTGGTGACACATTTTGTTTGTAAGTTGTTGACTAGTATAGCATATATCAATTCTCTAAAGTTTGAAACATTTTTTTTTTTGGATAAATTTTTTTTTTAGAAAAAATTATATGAGTTGATACATTTTAATAAATAATTATTGATTTTAGCAATATTTTTTATTTAATAAAATTATGTTAAATCTGCAATATGTATTAAAAGTGAATTATGTATGTAATATATATGAATTATAATCATTTTTTAAAATATATTATGTTTGTTTGGTAAAAGTCTGACACATTGTATTATAAATGTATTAAAATGGGTGATAAATGAATTATCTATCATTAAATTTGTATTATATGTGAATAAAAAATTATTTTTTGTAATATGAATTAAACTTATATTATAAAAAAATTAAAAGTGATCAAGTGAAAAAAAAATATTATTGTTATAAATGGTAAATATTTTTTTATTATCGTATATTTATATAAGTTTTCCTTTTTTGTAATTCTTTATCTCAAAATTTTGGATTCAATTGTTACTAGGTAAAGAGTTATTTTTATTAGAGAACTTCCTTCTTAATGTGAATTTTGAAAATAGAAATCTGAATTTAATTCTGCGAATCAGTATGTCCATCAATTAACTAGAATAATAGATATCTCATCTTTAATTCATGATATACTGAACTTTGATTTAATCACTAATTAATCAAAATGTTTGATTTAAAAAAAATCATATGATATCCCTCCAATATTATATTGAACTAATAATAATAAAAAAGGTTATATTTTGCTATGTGAAGATAGGTCGACACTAGAATTATATCTTCTTCTTTTTTTGTAATTATGACAATATATATATTATTTTTATTTTTTAATGGAGTGTTAAAATATTTATCGACGTTACTTGACATTGGATTCAATATTGGCAACATTACATCGTTATAGTATTTGAGAACATTTTTAGATAGTATTAATTATCGTTAAAAATACATCTCCAGCAATAATTAAATTATTAGTGTCAATTAATTACGGCTAAAAATATTTTTGATACGGTGTATAAGTCCCATGCACCCAATTGCTTGCATGTGAACACCTGGCCAGTTGAAAAGTTTGTGTAAAATTGAAACACTAGTAAACTTAAATCAATAATTGACATGTTCAATTATTGATGACTCCCATTTAACCAGTCTATTTACTATTTAGTGGTAATATATTCCAAAATAAAAACATATAATCAATCAAAAAAAAAAACATGACATCCCAACTACTTCTTACTCGTAATTCAACGTTAAATTAGATTATATTAATTTAATATTTTAAATAAAAAAAATTAGATATTCTAAAACTATATGAAAAGTACTATAAATTGCAATTTTTTGCATATTAATATGACGAAAAATACATCTTAAAATATTAGTAGAAGTTTTTATAATTTAACTCTAAAAATAGATTATAATAAATAATATCGGACAAAAAAAGTAATATTTATCGATTATGCTCATTGTATTGTGTAATAAGTGTTTTTTTCTATTATCAACGTGAATTTAAATTTAATTAATTTCAAAAAAAGGAAAAAAATGAAATAGTATACAAGTCAAACTAGTGCACTGATACAACATATAATACAAAATATGCTTATGGAAAACAACAACTGACACATTGGAAGTCCTTTTGAGACACTGGGGCCTTAGCCTCATGCAATCATCACAAAGGAGCCAAATGTCTATTTAGTTCATTGAACAAGAAAAAATATGTGTGTTTCAAGATCGATTTAGAATTTTTATTTTTAGAGTTTGAAAAATAAAAAAAAATATGTGTATTTCGAGATTGATTTAAAATTTTTATTTTGAGAGTTTGAAAAATAAAAAGTACAGTGTTTAGAATTGAATTTAAAATTTAAAAGTAAATTTTGAACCCTCTAAATCATTGAGAGTGTCTTGTCTTGTGTCGGGGGATTAAAAAAGACATAATAATATATAAATATGTCTATTAATTTGTTGTGCATGATATAATATACATAAGACGCCATGTAGAATGCATGTATTTATTTGTTCAATTTTATATAAATTTAAATGATTGTTTGTGCACACATAAAGCTGAAGAATATAAACGTCAAATGAGATCGTTAAAAGATATATTTATATATTATTTATAAAAAAATCTTTATATATACACCGTAACTTTTTGTCTAAGAGAGATCTATGAACACCCTTTTGATCCCCTAGATCTTCTCTTGCGTGACGTTCGTGATAGAAGACGGGTCGAAAACAACGCATATTTGTATGTATTTGACTAGCGAATATAATTTGCAACTTCCCAATTATTTATGGAAGGAAAACAAACATGCATATCATGATATCAACTTAAATATGGTATTGAGCAGGGGCGGACCTAGCAAACCCCTTCGATCAAAAAATTACGTTGTGTGTTTAAGGTATTTTAAAGAATTTTTATGTTTATATAATAATTTCGAATCTCATGAATGTAAGACTAGATGTTAACTTAGTGGTTGAGGAGTTCAATACTCACCTTGTGTTTCAAAGATCAAATCTTAGATACTATTTTTTTTTTTCACGAACTTTCTTAATGAAAATTCTTGGCCCGATTTTAACTAGCCCCACCCTAACACAAATTCAGTACCTACCCTGACCCAAACTAAAGAAAAATTAGGGGCCCAAAACTGTCATTAGTACATAAAAATTAGTACAAGATTCCAAACTAGTCACTGATTTATATTTGACACGTTGTAAAAGTGTTTGGTCCAAATCGATTGACGTTGAAGAATTAACTGATAAAGTTATTGTTATGGACAAAAATTTATTCGAGCCATCATTCATGGATGATTATCTTCATTTAGGATAATATTTTTGGTGTAGAAAATTTATAATTCAGAGTCGCATGTTAATCTTCCGTTCAAGCAATTGGACAGAGCACACACTTGACACAAGATTGAATGTAGTGGGAAAAAAATAACTATTGTTGGACGTGTGAATACAATCTCGTATGGATAGCTAATTTATTTTTTAAAATATAAAATGTAGGATATTCGTGAAAATGTTAGGCCTTTCAGCAAAATTGCGTAGGTTTCGTCTAAAGCAGACAAAAAATACATATTATATCATGTTAAGAATATTTTTGAATTGCTATTAGCAAAATAACTGATATTAGAGCCAATAGAATGGTTCAATAAGATGAGAATCGAGATGACAAAGTAATGGTGTGCGGCACAACTTACTGCCTATGCCCATCAACAGACATGTGCAACTTAGTTCGATAGAAAAATTAATCAACAATTAATATCACATCACGTTAAGAATATGATTAACATGTCATTATTAAAAAAAATGGCTCTCTAGGACATGAAATTGCTTGTGAAACATAGTTTAATTTATTAGGACATGTTTCTTAGTTGTGGGGGTGATAGTTGATTTTATAATTTCAAATATATATTTCATTAAACATGATATCCACCAATAAAAAAAAAACATTTTTTTTAAAAAAAAGGAAAAACCAAACACCAGAATCTGCCAGAAAATCCATGGTGGCACTTACAAAAATATTATTCTCTAGGTAGATATTATTTCTTTCCTTATTCTATGTACTTTAGTATACTATATAATAAAACTTAATTAGGGAGAATAAATTATTGAAGCATATAAGATTGTGATTTTATTGACTATATTATCAACTTCACAATTCAATTGTATGATCCCATGTATACTACATTTCTCCTATTAGTATACAATTTGATGTAAAAAATTTCTTGCATCGCGAAAAAAAAACTATTTTTAAGATCAATAATATATATCATATAGTTTAATACAAGCTTTAGTGTGTTCACAACTAAAATCCGCAATATTCCCAATATATATATATAGCAAGTCAGAAGGTGGGTGAGGGGTTTGTAATATGCTTCCCTGATTAGCCACATAAGCCAAGAAATAAATATCTTCTAATTTTTTATAATATAAATTTAAGTTTACGTTATAGACATCGATAACAAAATTATTTTATCTCATTTATAATAGCAAGTCAGTTTTTTTTTTTAATAAAGTTAGTAAATATTGGTAATTGTTCTATAATATGATTTGATTGTATAAATAAATTTTACATTAATATTATAATGTATACAAATTAATCCCTTTTATAACAATTTATTCTTAATAGAATAAATACCTTTTTATTTTTTAAGAAGAAACAGCCAGCATTTTTGGACTAGCTGTATACAGAGTTTTTGCTTTACAAAAAAATCTAGCTTTATATTATAAAGTTTAATTATAATAAATAAATCAACCATAAAGATTCTTTTTCTTCAAAATAACGTCCCCCACGTTAAGGATAAAATACTATCTATATTATTCTAATAGACGTGCCATATCTTTTTTTAAAAAAAATTGTTCAAGAAAAAGAATATTATCTTTTTATATCTTAAAAATAATTTAATTATGAATAAAATCGCAATTTATATTTCCCTATGGTGATTTATAGATATAAAAAGTGTCCAAATTTGATTTTAGATTATGAATTTCAATTTCTTTCCTCTTTATATTCTAAATGTACAATTAAACAATATCACATAATTAATAACGTGAAGATAAAAATATTGAAAAAGATCTTTATGAGAATTCAGATTCCAATTTCAATTGAGCTAAAACCTCAAAAAACATTAGATAATCTCTTTACATCTATCCGAGCTAGGAGTGGATTTAGAATACGATGTCGAATTCATCTGAACCTAGTATGGATAAAAGTTCAATTAAAATCACTTCAAAGGACAAATTTAAATCCATAAGTTTAAAATAGATTCAATGTTTACCACTTTGAAAAACTGAACTCATAAAACTTAAATCTTAAATCCATTTTTGATTCAAAACTTGATAAAATAAAATTAGTCGATACGTATATTAATACAGAATAGCAATAGAAAATATTCGAGATGAACACTAATTGATCTAAACATAACGATTATAAAAAAATAAAATAATATCTTAATTACTTCCTTTAGTAACCAATAATGGAGCCATTGTTAGGCTAACTTCCACATAAAGTTGGCCAATTAGACATCAAAATTTGACCAAAATAAAAAGAATTTCCACAAATTCGACAACTCATTAGTCTAGACTTTTCTTGAATTATTTTATGTACTAGTAACATAATATTAAATGAAAAATATACATCTACATATCATAATATTCCACTTTATATAATTTATATATATGTCACAACTTATAATCAGACAACAAAAAAATCAAATTCCCTCTTCAAAAAATTATTTGTTTCATATTTTTTCTTAAACTCATTTGATCTTTTTCGATTCATATCTCTCCTTCGAATACATAATATGGCAGCCCAAAAGATGGTGTTCGAGTGTTTTTTTGATGCAAGTTTATCAACATTTGGTAATATGGAACAAAGACCATATCATCGTAATTGTAATTGTGCACTCCACAAATTGAAAGGAAAAGGAAAAAATTCAACGATTTGTTTTTCGAAGAATATTATTTCATTTCCGAAGAAACAATATAAGACTAACTATTTTTGCAACTCCAACGACAAATGAGCTCAATGTGAAGAAATTTTGATATATGAAGGGGCGCTTCGATATACATGGATTAGTTATATATAGGTATACAATTTTGAAAGAAACATTCTTTTAGGTTATTACAATTCTCATTTCTCATTTTTAGACCTTTTAATAAGGTTGATTTATCTGGTGATGAATTAATTAATAGTTATTATTTCAAAAAATTAACTTTAATTTCTTCAACACCCCGTCTAGTCGTTGATTTGAGAGTTGAAAGTATGGACTTGAAATCCAACAACCCCACCCCATGTCTTAGAAACACACTTGAATTGTAACAGAGTGATTTCAAATGTATCATTTCGAGGGGTAAAACTCTATAATAGATTAATCGTGAAGATTTTTAGAGGGATTTTATTGTAACTTTTAAGGAAATTTGACATAAACTTTCTGGGAAATTAAATAAGTAGATGTTTATCACTTATTAAATGTACTTACACAAAAAATTCTATTTTTGGGAAATTAAAATTAGGAAAATCCTTTATTTTTGGTAACAAAAAAAAAGGATTTATATATCACTCTCTTTGTTTCAATTTCTACATGACATTACTAAGACCACAAAACTATAGTAACATTTTAATACATTCTAACGTATCTTTAGTTTAAGTTACCTTACTTTTCAAAATTTAACGGATCATTGCATACCTGAGTTCTTTCGTGAATCTCTTTCTCATGCCAAGACTCTAATCGTTCTGTTACGAACAGAGGAAACATAGGCAGTGTCACCTCTCCTCAGTTTGCACTGCAAACGTAATCCAATGTAGATTGTAAGATTTTAAAAACCGCGATCACAACATCAGATTTGATTCATTCAATAGTAAAAACACAGTCTTGAGAGCAAAGAGTTGCTATGTAACTCTTTTTCGTTTAACTATCAAATGACAGATGATAGTACAAACACTATGTTTCTTATTTTTCACCTAGCATAAGAGAAAGAGATCACGAGGGAGAACGAACCTCAACTTCATCTCGTACTCCAGCTTTCCTCCACTATCTCACACTGTGCTACATCATCAATTGTTCAATCTTTTTTCCGACCTCCCTGTCGTAACAAGAGAGATAGTTGTTATTAAAGAAGACGATATATTAAGAAGTTTTGAACCCATGGATCAGTAGTATATTACCTATATTTGGAAGAATGAGCTGCAAAGTGTCTCCCGTGAATACTAGAATGTGACCTAATTGGTTACGGAGTCATATATCAGCTCCTCCTTGTCCCAATCTATGTTTGTTGGACTCATCAAAAAAGTGTACGAGTGAGGCAACAATTTTGAAGAGTCCGAGCAACATAGGTCCCAATGCTATGTTCTGTTGGTTGATCATCATTATTTTCCTCCTTGTCCCAATTCAAGGCCTCAAGTTCTATGTCATCTTTATACAACAGACGAAATCCATAAGTGACTTCTCCTCTAAAACATAACCTTATAAGCCCATAGTCATTTGGTGTTTTTCCATTTGCCTTAGATGTATCCCATAAGCTAGCCAGAGGTAACAAGAATAAATGAATAGAAGTAAATCTAGGTCTACCTTTTGGAAGGTCGAAAAAATCTAGTTCCCATGACATCCCATCATCATCCGTGTCAGATTCTCCATAAGTAGTATACTTATCCGTTGACATTTTTGAAGAGTCCGAGCAACATAGATCATCACGTAAGGGAATCAAGTGAGCTGTTAGGTAACCAGAGCCAGAGTAACATAAAGCGAATCCCAAGAAGTTATCAGGTACATACCAATTTTCAGGCAAATTGACTGATACACTTTTATCCATTCCCCGATGGTGGAACCAACTTGGGATTTGCGGCAAGGAAAACTTGTTCACACCAAGCACAATGCTAAACACTCTTTGTGACAAGGAAACAATTTCCTGAGAAAAGGAAAGTGGAAATTTCAGTTCCCTCATCACATTTTCTAGCATGTAAATCTCCGACTCCACTATCGTGCTCCTAAGGAATTTTGGAAATTTTTTTAAACTAGAGCAATGCTGTAGACACAAGTACCGAAGAGAATCAATGCACAGACCTGGAAACCTCTTAAGCTGAACACAATTAGTCAATATTAATGTACGGAGCTTTTTGAGAAATCCTACGGAACGATGAACCTCTTCAAGATTTATACAATCCGACAGATCCAAAGTCTCCAGATTCCTCATCTCCATCAAATCTGGCAACTCTTTAAGCCTCTTGCAATATGATAAGTCCAAGGATTGAAGAACACCAAGTTGGCCTATGCTTCGAGGCAAATGCTTAAAGTTATTTTCACTGAGATTCAACATTTTCAAAGAGGATAAGCATCCAATGTCTTCCGGAAGTCCTCCATCAGTTAAATTGCAGCAATCGAGACACAGAACTTCCAATAAGGTTAATCCTTCATTCACCTGAGGGAACACAAAGAGAGCTCTATCTTCGAGGCCTACTTCTGATTTTTGAAAAGTCAAGGATTTAAGCTTGTTCAAGCGGACAATGGAAGACGGAGGTCGTGAAATTTGAGTGAATGTGGCATGAAGCTCCTTCAGGTTTTCTAAATCACCTATCTCTTCTGGCAAGCTTTCAAGTTTTAAGCAGTATGACACATTTAGCTCCATCAAACCTTTCAACTTACAAATGCTGCTCGGAAGAGCTACAAGGTTTTCCAGAGAACTCAAATCTAGCATGGTAATATGAGTTAGGTACTGAATAGATGATGGTAGTTCCCTTATCCCAGAACGTTTCACCTTAATTTCTAAGCCCGACTTCATTCTTCCGAGGATTTCTGGAAATTTCTCTAAACTGGAGCAACCATACAGGTACAGAGATTCAAGAGACTCCACATTAACACATGGAAACTTCTTAAGGCTTTTACAACCATCCAAATCTAACTCAACGAGTTTACTGCAACATCCAAGGGAATGGTGAACCTCTTCAAGACGCATACATTCCACCAGATTCAAATACTCCAAATTTGGCATGCCCGTGAAATCTGGTGTTCGCATCAGGCTTCCAGAAAAGCTGAGATTTAGCTTTCGTAGAGACGGCAAATGCTGTGATATATTCAAAACACAGAAAGAATGAGATAGGAAAACAGGAACAACCAGGCATCTATGGTCACTAGAATAGTTAAGATGTCTATGTGACAGTTGTAGTCAGTTTTGAGTGTCTATGTGTGTATTTGACCAAAAGAAAAATAAATTTAATTCAGCAATTGTACCTTTGTTCCAATCCATAAATGACACAGAAAACTGTACTGGAGATCAAGATGAACAAGTCCTTTAGGTTCAAAATTTTCTGGCAATGATTCCCAAGGATATCCATGCCAATCAAACCAACACAAGCTGTTGGGCAGGTACTCAATGGAGTCATCATTTGCTAACGTGAACTGTTTGTCAGGTACAAAATGACCGATGTATAATATTCTTAGCTTTATCATTTTTTTCATGGCTTTTTTGCTAAACCGTAGCTTTTCAATACGTTGTAGCCAGATAGCTTCCATAGATTTTGTCCCCTGATAAAAGGATCATTAGTCTACAAAGTAAAACTTCAAACGTCTATATAAAATCTGCATACCAGTACGACTACTGCAATGCCAAATATCATCATGTTTTATATTTTTTACTATTGCACTTGAGGTTCAAATGTGTTACTTTTGCTTAATTGCTTCACCTGTTAAAGTAAATAACTAAAATGTGCACTTGCAAGAATATGAAGCAAGAGGAACAAATAATTGGACTTGAAGACCAGAAATTGAAGCCTACTTACTGTATTATTGACCATCACCTCTCCGAAATCTTCAGCATTCCAAAGTCTGCTTTGTTTTCCCGAATCTTTTTGCATTTTCACCACATATCTGCCCATATCTTGAATTAAGTCATGCATTTCAATCCTACCATTTTTGGAAATGAACACAAGAGATTTGTCAATCAGGACATCCAGTCCGTATTCAGCTCCAAAATCACAACTTTCAAGGATTTCAATGACTACTTTTTTTTCATCTCCTCGGAGGAAACATGCCATATCTAGGAATATCTTTTGCTCTTCGGGCTCCAACCCGTCATAACTTATCTTGAGCTTTTTAACAATTTCTGAACTAGAGTTTTTCTTTATTTGCTCTACAGTGCTTCTCCACTGAGTCAGGCTTTTCTTATGCAATAAAGAACCCCATACCTTGAGGGCTAAAGGAAGACCTTTAGCATGATTTACTACCTCTAACGAGAAATTCTTAAAACGCTCATCCGGAACTTCTTTTTTGAAAGCATGCTGATTGAACAATTTCATAGATTCATGATCAGGTAGTGTAGGAACTTCGTATATTGCATCATCCTTCTCTATCAAGTGTCTATTTCTAGTTGTTACAACAACTCTGCTTCCATTACCAAACCAACCAAGATCACCTGCTAAATACTCCAAATGATCACTATGATCTATGTCATCAAGAACGATTAGCACCTTCTTTGACGAAAGATTGTGCGAAATCTGTACCTTCCCAGAGTACTTATTATTGACATAATCATATTTTCGTCTTAACAGCTCAGATAGAAGGGTATTTTGTAAAGAATGCAGGTGACTCTTTGTTGCATTTTCTTTAACATCCTCGAGAAAACAAGCAGCTTCAAATTGATAAGATAGAGTATCGAAGATGGCTTTTGCTATTGTTGTTTTACCAACTCCGCCTATTCCCCATATCCCTACCATCCGAACATCATCTATTTCTATCTTAAGTAGGGACTTAACTTTCTCTAAATGAACATTTATTCCCACAACATCTTGCAAAGAAGATGAATAAGTAATCTTGCAAGAGATGTAATTGACAATCCGCTGAATATTCTCGGATTCAATCCTACATAAATAAGAAAATTGATTGTGGAATATGTGAGGAAGTCAAGTATTAGTAAGTATTTCATATAATTAATGTTTATTAGGATATAAAATAGGAAAATTATTCGATTTCTTTTTTCCTTTAAAGCAGTGATGTGTATTTAACTCACCCGTCACGGATATCGTATCCTTTTAGATTTGCAGCAGCAGTTAGGACAGTCCTCCATCCTTGCACCTTCTGCATCCCCTCAACATCATCCTTATACTTTACTTCATGTTCGGCAAATGCTTCCGCAAAGCTCTCAGTCTGGTTTCGAACATGTGACGGATCCACATCATAGAAGACCGGTATGACCATTTGTCCATTTTCGGACTTGCATTCCATGATCTTCACTAGTTCATTCAAGCACCACCTCGATGTAGCATAATTATTTGAGAAAACAACAAGAGCAACTTGAGACTCTTTGATAGCTTTCAAGAGTTCTTCTGGGATCGAATCACCATGCTCTAGCCTTTTATCATCTTGAAAGGTAAATATTCCCCTATTTCTCAAACCTTCGTACAAGTGACTCGTAAATGTTTTTCTAGTATCTTCACCTCTAAAACTTAGAAAGACATCGTACTTCCGTCGAGGACAGCACTGTGAAAATGATGCCATGGGATTCAGTTAATTTGTCTAAAAAGAAAAATAAATTGTATGGTTTGTGGCAAGAGATCACTTGATGATATTTTCGATAAAGTTCTATACAGAAAAGAGAAAATACCATTTCAAATATCAAAAGTTGTATCATCAAGACTTTGTGAATTAGGTGGAATTTGAAAGAGACCTTAGGTTCCCCAACCACTTGATTGATACTTATGGCCTTGACAATTGCAACAACTATTCCCCATCATTACCAGTAATAACTATGAAAATATTCATCCTAGCTTCGTTTCGATTTGTTTGGCCTACTTCCTTTTTCTTCTTTAGCAACTCATTAGTTTCAATTTTCTACCTAATTTGTTTAAGACCACAACATTAAAGTGTTTTTTGTAATGATCCTAGTCGCGCACCTCAGAAAACAACAACAGGTATCAGATAACTTTTTTTCTTTTTACGGTAGTGTTTGAATCAGCTTTCACATACCTTGACTAATTCCATGGATAACCTTTTTTCTTTTTACGTAGTGTTTGAATTTTCACATACCTTGACTAATTCCATGGATACCTACTTCCCATAACAGATACTAGATAACTCTGTCTACTAAAGCTAGGAGAGACGAGGAAGAATCACGTAGTGATTTTTTTTCGTCTCCTCCAAGTTTTGAACATGAGACCCAGGTTCTCAACCACTTGACAACTTTGTGTTGGTGCAAAATATCTTTTACTTTCTTAAACTATTTCTCAAAGTAAAAATAGGTTAAATAAATTGAAACTGAGTAAAGTACTATAGTAGATGTTAACAAAAATTACCTTGTGTATCATCTTCTCCCTACAAATGTTGGAGCAAATTTGTTGTGCTCTTTGGTCTTTGCTGCTGGGTCTCTGTTTACCTTCCTCTATTGGGTTCAACTCAGCTCAGCATATATCAATGGCTCAATGCCTATTTAGATTGTTGACACGTGTTCTTTTTAATTTCAAAGGCTATGATTTGCTTTCAGTTTAATTGTCACTATTTGATGCTTCGTCGATTTTGAATAGACTTATTTTAGATGTTTTGAAATATTTTTATAATGTTTGAATAACATGAATTTAGTAACTTGTGATTTTTGATTTATAAGCTATACGGAAAGGCTCAAAAATGCTCCTGAACTATTGGAAATAGCTCACATATACCCTTGGACTATTTTTTGCCTCAAAAATATTCTTCCGTTAAAGTATTGGGTCACATATACCTTTACTATTAACAGAGGTATGTTAAGTCTCACGTGGACACCACGTGGATGCCGCATAAGCACCAAACAACATCTAACCTCGGATAAAGATCCGGTCAAGTATAATTAGGTCAAGTAATGTTCCATGGCCTTATAGATTAATGTCATGTGTATTATATGATTATTTATGGTTGAAATTCATTTAATTATATACTCATCTTAATAATACAAACAACAAACTGTTTTTTCATTTCTCTAATATGATAAAATACATTTCCTCCCATTTCTCTATAATACAATTTCTCTAGGGTTTCACAGATCCTCTCATAGACGCCATTGGATTTCAAAGTTGATTTCGCCATAACAACTTTGAACGGATGTTACCAAGCAAGATGTTTGATCCTTTTAACGGCGTCTGAAAAATCGTTACGCTATTCGTTGGCTGATAGAACGCCGGTAATTCGCCGTTAGAGAGACGGACATCGGAGTAGAATACGGTGACAGAGCTTCCTCTGCGGTAGTAAATTCCGATCTTATTACAGGAGAAAAGAACATATGAAGGGGGATATATCATTTGTGTTCATGGTAGATTTTGGCCATTTACTAGTTAGATGCTTTTAGCAAAGGACTGAGTGTTCTGCTTCTTCTTGTACATTCTAAAATAATGCATCATTTTAGACCTAACTAAGTCCTTTTAGGACACAAATGTTAAAATAATGCATCATTTTGGACCATTGAGATTATAAAACTAAACTCATTCAGTAAAGAACAAAGGGAATAATAACACAAATTGGACTACTATTATGTTTGTTACTGTCACAAAATGCAAGGAAATATGTACACACATACTTTGTAAGAGATATTCAAAACCATCTGTTACTTACATCAGATCTGTTGATTTTTCATTTCACCGATTTCTCCGTTTTAAGAAGAATGCTTTAGTTGCTGATATCATTCTCTCAATTAGTTTTACTAACACACTGGTAACTAAATGAAACATATAGTTTTTCCACCTAAAAACTACCAAACACTAGTATATACAAGACAGTAATAAAGATATAATATTATTTTACATAAAACGAACACGTATAAGTAAGTACATATAAAGAACAAAACAGTATGTGCAGACATAATAAGCAAAGACTGCAGCCAAGACAAAAATAGATCATAGGAAAAAACGCTAGTTTCATTGATAGTACGGTATTAACATGATGCACAAGAACTTGTTGAATTCTAGGGATCCTTTTTTACACCCTTGATGCTATCAAATTCCCTAAGCTGAGCACATAACTCAGTACTTACTATCTCTATATAAATACGCAAACACATATACAGAATTTTAAGAACGATAACACTTCATACAAAACCACATTGCATCAGTAAAGAAAGAGGAGAGAGAGAAGAGAATGACCACTGTAGCAGCTGCAATGATGCTTCAGTGTGTCTTTGACGGGAGCTTGTCGATGTCAGACATGAATATCGAGAACGGCCTTACCATAAAAACTGCAGTTGTGCATTGCACAAGCAGAAAGGGGAGAATACAACCACTTGTGTCCACAGTAGGAATGTATCATTTCCCAAAAGGCAAAACCAGAAAGATATGACTTTGTCGATAATAGCTTCTCGATTCTCTTCTCCATCCTCTTCGTGCAATGATTCGTTCATCACGAGTGTAAAACATATGACGTTGAGCTTACCAAATAGTTCATGATAGATTTTGGCGATTTCCTAGTCAGATGCTTTTAGCAAAGGATTAAGTGATCTGCTTTTCTTCTTGTACATTCTGGTAAGTTTGTGTACCAAGAAGATCTCATTTCACCCTCCGAGAGACAAAGACCTCGAACATCGTAGAAAAAATATCACTCCCAAGTCCCAACTATTCATGAGTTAAGTGAAAGGAGCCTCTTCACCTTAAGATTTAAGACAGATACTTTCTATGGTGATCGTGTCATTGGCAACGACAGATAGTTGCAATCAAAACATTGCTAATATGAGATTTTTTCTAATCAAATTTACCTTAACTTCTTGATCTTCACCTTACTTTTTCGTATTTTTTTTTTCTATTTTTCATTTTTTCTGATTCTCATCTCATAGTTTCTCACATTCTGGAGAGAACATCCTCTGCAACTTCCATAATTCTATCTTCTTATTCTTTTGGTCATTCTTGTCCCTTAGTTTCCCTATACATTAACCGATTCAAAAAACTCGTTATTTAACATAAACTAAGACGAACGACACAAATGTTAAAACACAATGCATCATTTTAGACCTAAATTCATTTTGAACCATTGAGATTGTAATACTAAATTCATTCAGGATCTGTTTACTTTTCATTTCATAGATTTCTCCGTTTTAAGAAGAATGCTTTAGTTGCTGATATCATCCTCTCAATTAGTTTTCTTGTTTTCGTCTCTTTTGTGTTCTTCGGATCCTTCTTTGCCTTTAAGACAATGTATGATCTGTGTTTGAGTATAAGAGAAAATGTTCAAATTCCCTAAGATGGGCGCATTGTTGGGTGGTCTTGGGCCTTCTCAACCCAAAAGCTAGCTCAAAGGTTGAGGCTTTCCCTCACACTTATAAATTGACCACCAGCCCCTTCCACTTCCGATGTGGGATAACCCAACAATCTCCCCCTTCACACATCGGGCCTTGGGCTGGAGAGAACGACAACCCAGTTTCTCCCGGTGGGCTGAGACTTGTTGACAACCTGGGCTCTGATACCAATGTTGGGTGGTCTTGGGCCTTCTCAACCCAAAAGCTAGCTCAAAGGTTGAGGCTTTCCCTCACACTTATAAATTGACCACCAGCCCCTTCCACTTCCGATGTGGGATAACCCAACACGCATAACTCAGTACTTACTATCTCTATATAAATCCGCAAACACATAGACAGAATTTTAAGAACGATTACACTTATAACTTCATACAAAACCATACAAATGTTAAAACAATGCATATCAATTTAGACCAAAGTAAGTCCTTGTATGACACAAATGTTAAAACAATGATCATTTTAGGCCATTGAGATTATAAAACTAAGCTCATTCAGTAAAAGACAATGGGAATACTGCCACAAATGGCCTACTATTATGTTAATTTATCGTATCTTTTACGTCATTTTCAACTAATACATGTTACTTTATCTGTCTCAATTTATGTGACACAGATAGAAGACTAAGAGTCAACCGAATTGTTTATATTTGTTATGTAAGTTCTAATTATATAAAAGACTAAAAAAATAAAACAGACATATCAAAACAAGTAACCACAAAAAATAACCAAAATGCCCTGTATGCCAAAGTAGACATGTTGACCTGATACTTGCTTTGGCATGTAAACTCCCTCTTAGGAGATAGGTATTATTAAATATAATATAAATATACTCAGTTGAGTTTTTTTGGAAAAGTGGAATTTTACATCTCCCCTTTTTTTTTCTTCCCTCCACATTTTGTTCCTATGTATAGCACAACCCTTTTGAAATCTCAGTTCAGACATGTTCGGTTGGTAAGCATCGGTCGCTTCTGACCTTAAGGTTGTGAGTTCGAATCATCAAGGAAGCAAAAAAGTGAAAGGTCTTGGAAGGGCTAAAGAAAAAGGTCTCAGCTCGGATTTGCAAGTACACCCTTGAATCCATCTCTCTTTGAATTTGTCTGCACTTGTTTTTGTGTTTGTCATTTATGTAGGGAAACCTATATAAATTCCACTAGTTTAGGAGCTAATTATTAATATACACTCTAGTTTGCAATATTACGAAATTTACTAGATTTTGGTGCGTCCAGATTCGTACATAACAAATCTCTCGCCTACCTCCCATCTCGCTCACCACTCCCCTATGTATCTGTTATTTTAGATACATGTAAATCATACTAGATACACAGTAGATACATGTATCTTGGATACATAACAAATTTCGCTCGCCTCTCTCCTTGTTGATTATATTTGGTAGCAAAAATACATGTATCTAGGTATATGTTCCTCAATATATGGTAGAAAACTCTTAATTAGTGGTAAGATATGTAATATTTTGAAAGTATAGGTAATACTATATATGGTAGTGGAGTATATCTAATTATATAGTTTCTCCTTTTATGTATAAAAACAGTAGTTTATGTATAAAAACAGTACTATATACCAACTCTTTCTGGGCTTATAATGATCAATTTAGAATAGGCATGAGACAGTTAGACTCATTTGTCTAGTTATTGATTGACAATTTTCAAAATCTGTTTTTTAGATGGATTCGCAGAACGCGGAACAATATGGACATGTAATTGAGGTACATGGTAAAATCTGTGGTTCAGCACTGTGCGGATTCTCAGATGTTAATGCCATGTCTAAGGAAGCACAGGAGAGATTCGCGTCGATGAGGAAACTATGCATTGCAGTTGTCCTTTGCATCATGTTTATGGCTGTCGAGGTTATCGGAGGAATTAAAGCCAACAGTCTTGCAATTTTGACAGATGCAGCTCATCTACTAACAGATGTTGCAGCTTTTGCATTATCCTTGTTTTCACTTTGGGCATCAGGATGGGAAGCTAATACACGCCAATCGTATGGTTTTTTTCAGAATTGAGATACTTGGTGCATTAGTTTCTATCCAAATGATATGGCTTCTAGCTGGTATCCTTGTTTATGAAGCCATTGCTCGACTTATACATGATACCAGTGAAGTTCAAGGCTTCCTCATGTTTGTCGTGTCTGCGTTTGGATTAAGAGTGAACCTCATCATGGCTTTCTTGTTAGGTCATCATGACGTCCACGGCCATAATCACAAACAGCATGGTGATGATGATCATAAGCATACACATATACATTAGATTAAACCCGATGCTGACGCTGACATGGTGCTGGATAAAGTGGTTGATTATATTAGAAGGAAATATACATTAGCCATGTAACCATTCAAATAGAAAGAGAGAATTGAAAATGTAAAAATGACAATATGCAGAATAAACAGGAAAATACTGTTATCATTCTTAAACAAGTTTTCAAGAGATAAAACTATCAAACACCAGTACATACAGCGCAAACCAAGAAAGATATGACTTTGTCAATAGAAGCTTCCCAATTCTCTTCTCCATCTTCTTCTTGCAATAATTCGTTCATCACGAGTGTACAGCATACAACGCCGACTTTAGCAAGTAGTTGAATGTACTGCTTTTCTTCTATCACTATTCTCTTCTGCATCCTCTTCGTGCAATAATTCATCAGTCACCGACTTTAGCAAGTAGTTGATAGATTATGGCAAAGTGCAGCTCTACGAGGGATCGAGTGTACTTCTTTGCTTCAATATTTTAAATTTTTTTGTACATAATGGTAAGTTTGTGTATACTTAAGTATCCACTTCTTATGTGCTGTAAATTACCAAAAGAGAAAAGAAATACAAAATGTTTCGCTTTTTCCCCTTTATGTAAAGACTAAAAATGCAGCATCTGTGTCTACAGACTTATCACATTGTCAATGTTTCAGACCAAATTTACCATAACTTCTTGATCGATATTTTTAACATTTGTGTTGTACAAGGACTTAGTTTAGGCTGAATAATCAATGTTTAAATCATGACCTGCATGCAGAACACATAGCAACAACTTTACCAGTTACGCTAAATATAAAAGATCCCCTTCCTAAGATGGTAAAGAAATGTAAATATTCAACAATCAGAATTGAAGAGATGAAGTTAAGAATCGAGACAAACCGAACGAAGAACAAGAGAGAGAAAATTGGAAAAATATCTAGGGGTCGCCTTTCATTATGACTAACCGCCTTTCTCAACCCATGTATTTTTTATATATACAAAGTATTATCGCACCTATTTCTATTACAAAAATGGAAAATATAAATAGATAATAATAAGTGAGCTGCATCAGCTTGGACTTGCAATTAGTTGAGCTGCAACTGTGTTCTTATTATGAGGTCCAACATCCCCCCTCAAGTTGGAGGGTGACAAAACACCCAACTTGGG
>CM040624.1:2700486-2727483 GCA_022817965.1 Solanum lycopersicoides
TATGAGTTCAACTCGCAATAGTTTATTATATTTTATGTAAGTTCTAATTATATAAAAGACTAAAAAAAAAAACAGACATATCAAAACAAGTAACCACAAAAAATAACCAAAATCCCTGTATGCCAAAGTAGACATGTGACCTGATACTTGCTTTGGCATGTAAACTCCCTCTTAGGAGATAGGTATTATTAAATATAATATAAATATACTCAGTTGATTTTTTTGGAAAAGTGGAATTTTACATCTCCCCTTTTTTTTTCTTCCCTCCACATTTTGTTCCTATGTATAGCACAACCCTTTTGAAATCTCAGTTCAGACATGTTCGGTTGGTAAGCATCGGTCGCTTCTGACCTTAAGGTTGTGAGTTCGAATCATCAAGGAAGCAAAAAAGTGAAAGGTCTTGGAAGGGCTAAAGAAAAAGGTCTCAGCTCGGATTTGCAAGTACACCCTTGAATCCATCTCTCTTTGAATTTGTCTGCACTTGTTTTTGTGTTTGTCATTTATGTAGGGAAACCTATATAAATTCCACTAGTTTAGGAGCTAATTATTAATATACACTCTAGTTTGCAATATTACGAAATTTACTAGATTTTGGTGCGTCCAGATTCGTACATAACAAATCTCTCGCCTACCTCCCATCTCGCTCACCACTCCCCGATGATCTGATTGTTAATACGATAGATGTAAATCATACTAGATACACAGTAGATACATGTATCTTGGATACATAACAAATTTCGCTCGCCTCTCTCCTTGTTGATTATATTTGGTAGCAAAAATACATGTATCTAGGTATATGTTCCTCAATATATGGTAGAAAACTCTTAATTAGTGGTAAGATATGTAATATTTTGAAAGTATAGGTAATACTATATATGGTAGTGGAGTATATCTAATTATATAGTTTCTCCTTTTATGTATAAAAACAGTAGTTTATGTATAAAAACAGTACTATATACCAACTCTTTCTGGGCTTATAATGATCAATTTAGAATAGGCATGAGACAGTTAGACTCATTTGTCTAGTTATTGATTGACAATTTTCAAAATCTGTTTTTTAGATGGATTCGCAGAACGCGGAACAATATGGACATGTAATTGAGGTACATGGTAAAATCTGTGGTTCAGCACTGTGCGGATTCTCAGATGTTAATGCCATGTCTAAGGAAGCACAGGAGAGATTCGCGTCGATGAGGAAACTATGCATTGCAGTTGTCCTTTGCATCATGTTTATGGCTGTCGAGGTTATCGGAGGAATTAAAGCCAACAGTCTTGCAATTTTGACAGATGCAGCTCATCTACTAACAGATGTTGCAGCTTTTGCATTATCCTTGTTTTCACTTTGGGCATCAGGATGGGAAGCTAATACACGCCAATCGTATGGTTTTTTTCAGAATTGAGATACTTGGTGCATTAGTTTCTATTCAAATCGATATGGCTTCTAGCTGGTATCCTTGTTTATGAAGCCATTGCTCGACTTATACATGATACCGGTGAAGTTCAAGGCTTCCTCATGTTTGTCGTGTCTGCGTTTGGATTAGGAGTGAACCTCATCATGGCATTCTTGTTAGGTCATCATGACGTCCACGGCCATAATCACAAACAGCATGGTGATGATGATCATAAGCATACACATATACATTAGATTAAACCCGATGCTGACGCTGACATGGTGCTGGATAAAGTGGTTGATTATATTAGGAAGGAAATATGACATTAGCCATGTAACCATTCAAATAGAAAGAGAGAATTGAAAATGTAAAAATGACAATATGCAGAATAAACAGGAAAATACTGTATCATTCTTAAACAAGTTTTCAAGAGATAAAACTATCAAACACCAGTATATATAAGACAGTAAAATAATATAAGTCAGTATATATCAGTCACGACTCATGAGTGTACAGCATATGGCGCGGACTTTTGCAAGTAGTTGAATGTACTGCTTTTCTTCTATCCCAATTTTTTGTACATAATGGTAAGTTTGTGTCAACAGACTTACTCACATTGTAAATTTTTCAAACCAAATTTACCAGAACTTCTTGATCTTCACTTTTCCTTTTTCTGTTTTATTTTCTATGTCTCCTTTTTTTTTTATTTCCACTTAGGGTGATGAAATGTAACAGTCGAAACCACGTTACGAATCCATTAGGATATTTTGAGACTATTCTTGGAAATGTGAATTCATTGTTAAGAACTTCTGTTGAAAATGAACAGTATGTTATTCATATCTTCATTTTCTATTATCACCACATGACTCAAAACAGAAATCGTACATTTACATAAAGGCAAAGGCGAGAGATAAAGAAGAATGTACACTTGATGGGACGATATCAGCAACTAAAACATAATTCTGAAAACAGAGAAACCGATGAAATGAAAAGTAAACAGATCCGATGAAAGTGAAAGATGGTTTAGAAAAGTCTTACAAAGTATGTGTGTACGTATTTCGTTGTATTTTGTGACAGACAAGGAAAGTACAGAAACAAGTATAATAGTAGGCCATTATGT
The DNA here is from genome assembly GCA_022817965.1 of Solanum lycopersicoides. Taxonomy (NCBI): domain Eukaryota; kingdom Viridiplantae; phylum Streptophyta; class Magnoliopsida; order Solanales; family Solanaceae; genus Solanum; species Solanum lycopersicoides. Next base: position 2,702,998 of record CM040624.1, read on the forward strand.
CTTTACTAAATGAGCTTAGTTTTATAATCTCAATGGTCTAACATGATGCATTAGTTTAACATTTGTGTTGTTTAAGGACTTAGTTTTGGTTAAATAATGAATTTTTTTAAATCATGACCTGCAGAACACGTACCAACAACTTTACCAGTTACGTTAAAGATAAAAGGAGCATAGTTTAGTACTAGCTGCAATATTCACCTTAAAATAATTCCGATAGTGGACATAACATATTGCAGGTTGAGAACAAAATACATCACTTATTTCATTGAACAAATGTTGAACAAAATACATCACATAACATATTGCAGGTTGAGAACAAAATACATCACTTATTTCATTGAACAAATGTTGAACAGGATCATTCTCTGCATCAAGCATTTATATTAGAACCAGCAGAGTCCAATGAGACAATACAGTCACACAAGAGTGTCAACACTCAATTTTTCGAACTTTGAAATATTAAGTTTGTTTTAATTCTCCGATAAAACAGAAGTTCATACGTCAAATAAAACTTATAATACTAAGCCATGCTAACTCATTCATTTGCAAACCTCACATAATGGACTAATAAAGAGCCTACAAGTGACATAATTACCGAGAAGCTTAACACTCAAAAGTATTCTTTACTTTAATTAAACTTTGTGCCAGGTCAAAACCAGGCAAACAAATTGAAACGGAGGGAGCATTATATCAATTTGAATAGTGAATCTACAGAACGTAAGCAGAAGGAAATACCGAGGTCAACAGAGGCAATGTATGACATTTTGTTGGAGCATTATGTGGCACAGGCAGGCCTAAAAAAATAACCATTTGTTGATGAAAATAGTACAAAAGAATCTGCACTTGCTGTCTCCTATAAATTGGTATAAGTCTTCATTAGAACAATCAGTAACTTAAAAACAATACTTAATTCAATACATCTAAAAAGTGCAAAATACAAAGTAGAAACCAGTAATCAAGGAAGAGAACTCCTAGGAGAATACGCTTATTTTAAGGGAATCACAAGAGAACTACAATAACAAGAACAGATAACAAATTTCTACCCTCCATATCATAGCAAGTCTAGTGAATCCACGACATTGTATTCTATATAAACCCTTTGCAAAAATATCAAGAAAGTGTTCAAAATAACCTTGTCGACATCACATGCACACATATAGACAGTGAAAAACTCACCTCACTATCCAAACACCTTTGTAAAATGGCCACTGGAGCAGTTGCAATGATGCTTCAGTGTGTCTTTGATGGAAGCTTGTCCATGTCAGATATGGATATCGAGAGACGGCCTTACCTTAAAAACTGCAGTTGTGCATTGCATAAACAGAAGGGGGATATATCACAGCCAAGCACTTGTGTCCATACTAGGAATGTATCATTCCCCAAAAGGCATTCACTTCTCCATCTTCATTGTCTCGAGATAATTAATCAGTTGGGAGTGTACAGCAATATCTCCAGTGTTAGCTAGTAGTTGATAGATTTTCCTTTGTACATTCTGGTAAGTACATGTACACTTCAGTATCCGCTTCATAGGTGATGTAAATTTACAAAAGAAAAAGAAATGCAACATTTTTCACTGATTTTTATGAGCAAATGTTCCATTGCTTGTTTTCTTTCTTTCCAGGATTCAAAAGATTTAACTTTTTTCCTTTACACGAACACTGAAAAATGCAGCATTTGAATTCTGAAACTGATCACATTGTACTCGTTCGTTAGTAGGATTAGTTTTTGTTGACTAACAGAGTTAGTACACTGATTCTAAACTTTCTAACTTACCATCACTTCATCTTTCACATTCTTTTCTTCTGTCCTGTTAGGCTCACATAGTCCCCGTAACTAGTCCACTAGTTTTTTATTTTACACTTCTCATCCTCATCGTCTAACAAATTCTGTTCCTCGTATTCTATCAAATCTCGTTCTTCCACTAAGACAAAGGGTTTGTTTATAGATCATTCTGCTTCTTCAGTAACGTTAAAGGGAATAATGTCGGAATGGCCTACGTCTATGTCTTTTCTGTACTTACATTGCCATTCACAATATACAAGGAAATACTTTGTAAGCCTTTTCTAAACCGTCTGTCACTTTCACCAAATCTGCTTACTACTCATTTCATCGGTTTCTCCGTCTACAAAAAATGTTCTAGTTGCTAATATCGTCCCCTCAAGTTTAGAGTAATCAAAAAAGCAACTCAGTGCACTAACTTCCACTGAGTAGGGTCACAGTCTTACCTTGCATTTCTGCAAAGAGGTTATCTCCACAGCTCGAACCCATGACCTCACATAACAGTAACTTTACCAATTACGCCAAGCTCCCCTCCCCAAGATGGAAAAGCTACGTCAATATTTGCACGAAAGTCTTATCATTCAGAGTCTACAGCCATCAATAATGCAGTCGAACTTGTATAGAAACCCCAACACTTGAAGGGCCAGAGAAGGTTTGTAATTTTGGTATATTTTGTATATTTAGTTTAAGATTGCAAGATTCAAAAGTCTTTCTTTATTTTCTTGAATTTCGTGCCAAATCAAAACCAGACAAACAAATTGAAACGGAGAGGAGTATTACCTTAATATTGCCACTGGAGCAGCTGCAATGATGCTTCCGTGTGTCTTTGACGGATGCTTGTCAATATCAGATATGGATATCGAGAGATGGCCTTACCATAAAAACTGCAGTTATGCATTGCATAAACAGAAGGGAGATATATCACAATTCACAGCCAAGAACTTGTGTCCATAGTAGGCATATATCTCATATCATTCCGCAAAAGGCAAAAACAGAAAGATATGACTTTGTGTCAATAGAAGCTTCCAAATTCATTTTTCCATCTTCAACGTCTCGAGATAATCAATCATTCAGGAGTGTATACGTACAGCATACAGCTCTAACGCGTTAGCTAGAAGTTAATACATTTTCCTTTGTACATTCCGAACTCACCATCACTTCACCAAGACAAATGGTTTGTTTATAGTCATTCTGCTTCTTCTTTTCGTCATTTTACTTTAACAAATTTAGGAATCATTTACTTAACCTAAACTACTGTTAAAACCATACCGTTTTACGTCTTTGAGATTCTAAAACTAAGCTCATTCAATAAGGTCAAGGAGAATATCAGTATGGACTATTTCTATGTATATTCTGTACATCAAATACAATGAAATACTTTGTAATCTTTTCTTTTAACACCATCTGCCAGTTCCACTGGATCAGTCCAAAATTTCATTTCATCGGTTTCTCCGTCACCAGAAAAGGCTTGAATACTAATAGTCTCCTCGGGTTTTCTTGTAAATCTCTCCTTTATGTTCTTCTGATCCCTTTATATGTCAGATTTGTGTTTGTGAGTGTGGTAATAATCGAAGGGAAGCCTTGGCATAACTGGTAAAGTTGTTGTCATGTGACTAGAAGGTCACGGGTTTGAGTTGTTGAGAAATAGCCTAGCTCTTGCAGAAATGTAAGTAAGGCTGTGTATAATAGACCTTTGTGGCTCGTCCCTTCCTTGGACCCCGTGTAATGTGTATACATGAAAATTTTATGGATCGAGAATATCAAACTGAGAAGAGATGCATAGTACTAACAGCAATATTCACCTAAAAATAATTTTGCAAACAGATTACTATCCCGGGAAGTCTTAACATGCCTCACGTAATTCATTTGAACGACTGGTTCATCGGTCATACACTGCATCAAGCAGCGTTAAAATTTGAACCAGCTTAGTTGAATGAACAACATAGTGCATCTTTGAACCGACACCAGATAATATTATACTAATTTTAGAAAATAATATATAGAATACCTAGTTTTACGTAGCACGGGCTCACATGCCTCATATTTAATTCTGTAGATTCAGCCCTGATAACAGTTATTTCAAGGTGAAAGTTGGACAAAAGAACTTGTACCTGCTGAGTGTTATCAAACTTCAATTGTATTTTTTAGTAATTTAAAAAATCTCGATACATCCAGTTATTAACAGCAATAGCATATCCAATGTAATCTCACAAATACGCAGACCTTACCCCTACCTTTGAAGGTAGAGAGTCTGTTTCTGATAGACTCTCGACTCAGTAAAGCAGATACATCCAATTATTAGTTTATGATATATGTTTCTTGTTTCTTATTGTAATTGACATATCCAGCTATTAAGAACAAAAGTACTTGAGTCAAGACACGACTACGTATGCAAAGTACAAAGTAGAAACCCAGAAAAACTAAGCTAACGAGATCAAATATACTATGAAAATGTTAAGATTCTTTCTCTCTTGATCGCGGAGTCAAGGAAGAGAACTCCAAGGAGGAATCAAGTACTTCGTGGGAATCGTTAGAGAACTACAATAAAAAGAACAATCACACCAATGCTAACCAGTTGCATAAGACGAATAAAGCAGTTAAGATTTTCAGTTCCATTACAAGTAAGTTCATCGAAAAATTATTCCAAGACTGCAGGATGGACAAAAGAATCATAGGAAAAAACGTCTGTTTCATTGGTAATAAGATAAACCAAACCAAACAGAAAACAGCCCTTTTTTTCACCTTGATTCTGCCAAAATCCGCGAAGTTGGACATGTAAATCAATGTATGTTAGCTCTACATAAGCCTTAAACAGACAAAGAATTTCAAGAACAATCAAACTTTTAACTTTCATATTTGGGAACAGGACGATTGAACATGACTAGTGGAGCAGCTGAAATGATGCTTCAGTGTGTCGTGTTTGATGGAAGCTTGTCGATGTTAGACATGGACATCGAGAGGAGGCCTTATCATCGCAACTGCAGCTGTGCATTGCATCAAAAGAAGGGGAAACAACTAAATACGTGCGTCCACGATAGGAATATATCACCTAAAAGGAAAAAACAGAAAGATATGACATTGTCAATAACAGCTTCCAAATTCTCTTCTCCGTCTTATCAGTGGCGGATTCAGAAATTTACAACTATGGGTGCTCACTATTTTCAACTTATATTAATCAAAGAGCGTAACTGCGAGCTAAAATTCGTCAACATAGATGTTATTTTTCAATGCAATAGACAATCGTAATATTTAGATTGGTTCAAGAAAAAAAGGAGGAGAAACAATATACTTTCACATACATTGTATTTACCAAAAAGGCAAACCAACGAGAAGGAAGACTCTTTCGTTTTTAAATTGGAAAACTGAAATAAAGGCGCTAGAACACATTTTTTTCCGGCGTAATACATATATTAGACCCTAAACTTGGTTTCAAATTTTAACTTTGACCTCAAACTTTCATAGTGCACAAATAGGCACTTTAACTATCCTATCTTTCAATAAATAAACACGCGATTCCTACCTGGCGAAATGCGTGAAATGCACGCATTCTGCGCGAGTGAGGGGTAATTTTAGAGGCCCATAACGGTAAAAAAATGCTGAAATGACAATTCTATCCTTAATGAATCTCTTTTATATTAATTAAAATTAATTTTAATTTTTTTTAGTTTCAAAATGATGTGTAAGATATTTTTTTTTTTAAAAAGACGTGTAAAATGTTTAATTAGTTGGCAGCCACTGATTGACTCACTAATACACGTAGCAGCGTTTGCATTTCACGCACTTTGACTCCAAAAATCGCGTGTTTATTTATTGAAAAATAGGATAGTTAAAGTGTCTATTTGTGCACTATGAAAGTTTAAGGTCAAAGTTAAAATTTGAAGTCAAGTTTAGGGTTCAATATATGTATTATGCCTTTTTTTCCTTCCCTTTTATTTTTTCTAATTAGACTGATGAGAAAGAAAAAATTAATAGTAATGAAAGATCATGACTGTTTATAGGCATTTTTGAGCAATATAAGATCTTGAGAATCCATTTCTAACCATCATGCCAACTAATACATTTGTTTATTGGGTGCTCGATTTTTATTTTATACGTTATTACCGTAATTTTGATATAATTACACATAGCTCGATATGAGCTTAATGGTGCTCGAGCACCCGGACAGCCCCATGTGGGTCCGCCCCTGCGTCTTATTCTTCTTCAAATAACTCAACAGTCTCAAATGTACAGCATACAACTCCATCTTTAGCAAATAGTTCATAGATTTTTACTAAGTTGCTCGAACTCTTCAAAATATAGTTAAGTACTACTTTTGAACAATCCAACACGTACTTAATGATCACATTTTTTGAAGAGACCGAGCAACATAGAATTTTCAAGTATAGTCAGCTTTCCGATGGATTGAGTAGACTACTGAGGGGTTTATCTGAATACTCTTCAACGAAAAATTATGTTATTTTTAATGTATATATATTTAGTAAATGTTGAACTCCTTTAATTTCTTCGTGTGTTTACTTCTTCATATTATAAATCTGATTGATAATGATAAAAATTTTATTCCACCATTCGTTATACACTTGAACATTAAGGATATATTTGATACAAAGGAAAATAAGCGGTGAACATTATGGTTATATGTCATGCACCAAAGCTTGTTTTCTCGTGTAGTCCCACGAGTGGGGTTTGTGGAAGTGGAAAGTACGCGAACTTTATTAAGGCAGAAAAACTGTTTCCGATAAACACTAGATAGAGTATGCAAATATATTTTTATATCATATAGTAAATAAAGTTATATTATTTTAGATAAATATTTTTATATTAATATTTAAAAATATTTTTTTTTAAAAAAAAGTTGTATTAAAATATCAAAAAAGTAGTCCCCACCTAGTCTCTCTTTGTGTGGCTTGCACTCTCCACGTAATCAAAAATTTATCTAATCTTCTCAAACTCTCTATTACTCTTCTCCACCACCATGCACCGTCGTCATCATGGGCTGCTCCGCCACCCTCCTCCCTACTCCTCCTCATCTCCGCCGTCACTCCACCTCCGCCTTCCCTCCTTCTCCCCACCTCAACCGCCGTAACCTCCTCTTCCTCTCCACCACTCTCACATTTCCCTCAACCATTTCCACCTCCGTCGCTGCCCCACCGCCGTCACCGGACACTACTATCACTGAACGAGTCTTCTTAGACTTCAGTATATGTCCTAATTACTTCACAAACAGGAATCTCGGAGATGATCTCTCTAATTGCGCTGATTCTGAACCAATTGGTCGACTTGTTTTAGGGCTTTACGGTAACCTAGTTCCGATTACTGTTTCAAATTTCAAAGCTATGTGTACTGGTTCATCTGGATCGACTTATAAGGGTACTTTGGTCCAGAAAATATTTCCAGGACAGTTTTTTATGGCGGGGAGACAGGGGAGAAGAGATAAAGGAGAAGTGAAACCGCCATTGAAGTTAATTAGGAATGTAGAGTCAATTGAATCTAAAGCTTTTCTTTTGGAACATTCTAGAGCTGGAGTTGTTTCATTGCCTTTAGCTGAGAATGATGATGATGATGATCTTAAGCTGAATCCAAATTATCATAATGTGGAGTTTTTGATTACTACTGGACCTGGACCTTGTCCTCAGCTTGATAGCAAGAACATTGTTTTTGGAACTGTTCTTGAAGGTGAGTTCTCATAATCTACAAATTTATCTCCTTTAGTTTAGTTTAACTTATATACATTGACGGCGAAGTTTGTCGGGAACAGCCTCTCTACCTCTGAGGTAGGGGTAAGGTCTGCGTATACTTGAGGTAGGAGTAAGGTCCGCGTATACTGTACATTCCACATTCCCAAGACACTAATTTGTGGGATTACACCGAGTATAATTGTATCTATTAGTCTATTTGAATGTGTTGTAGAAGGTAGCATGCCTTATATTCGAGTTAGTTTTCTCAAGTTTTATTGAAAATTATTATAGTTATCTTTTAGGTGATTGAGCTGTCGGTATGTAGAAGTTAAACACTTAAGTTAATAACATTAGAGTCCTCCACTTTATATACACTGAAAATGTAATGAATGTTTACATATTGGTCTGTTTTAACCTGCTGTAGAAGGTAACATGCTTTATATTCAAGTTATTAATTTCAATTATTATGGAAAATTAATGTAGTTATCTTATAGTCGACCATAGCGTTAAAGGTCTTTTATATTGTTAGTGTATAGAAGTTGAACACTTTAGTTAATCACACTATATTCCACGTTACCAACTGAGCTACATTGGGAGACTTTTACTCTTCTAGTTGGCATATCTGCATGTTTAGTGTAAAAGGATGCTTCGCCGTTGTGTTTGTCAATGTTGTGATAAAGTAAATATTTGCTTAAGAAAATGTTAACTTGCTAATCGAGAAGCGATCTTTACATTTAGTTATTCGTAAGGTAAAGTGACGTGGTTTTTTTCATCCAATTGATAGTACGAGTCTATACCTCCATGTGCCTATCTGCCCTGCTAAAGAAGATCGATTTAAAGGTTAAATAGAGGTATAATTGATTGGAGAAATATGGAGGAACAAGGAATACTTCCAGAGTTCACTTTTATTGAGTAATGGGCCTAATAAAACTGGATGGATAGATTATTCATATAGTTGACCCCAAGTAATCTGATCCGAAATAGTCCTAGACTAGAATCAGCCTATGACTTTGCTATTGTGTCGTTTACTTTGAGGTCCTTTATTACTTTAATGATAATAAAATTCAAAGTCGTTTCTTTACTTAGTAAAGAATTTATTTTTAAGCAAAAACCTCATATTTTTGCTCATTGTATCTTTTGGTTAAGTGATTAAAGGCTTCACTTTTAACAGTTCAATCAAAAGAAGTACTCCCTTGGTTTCAATTTGTTTGTCTTACTTTCCTTTTTTAGTCCGTTTCAAAAAGAATGTCTTTTTTACTTTTTTGGCAACTCTTTAGTTTGAACTTTCCATCTGGCATGTTTAGGACTACAAGATGAAACAATATTTTGGTACATTCTAAATATATTTAGTTTAAGACTCCAAGAGTCAAAAGTCTTCTTTACTTTCTTAAACTCCTTGTCAAGTCAAAATCAGACAAACAAAATGAAACGGATGGAGTATTATAATAGTTGTCCAAGGCACTGAAATCCTTGGGCTATCTCAAACTTTGTTGTCTGTGTTTAATATGGATTCTTTTTCATCTCTATCCTTTTAATCATCGTTTCTGCTGCTCAAACCAATAACAAAGGCACCTCAGTCTTTTCGAAACAGCTGTAAGGTCAGGGTACACCATGTTGTTGGTGTTGTTGGACCAAACTTCTAACCACCTAAGACAATATGCCAGATACGTAAACTTGAAACTGATTCAAGCAGATAGGGACAAATGATGACCAAAAATTTCAGTGAATGGCATGTCAATGAAATGTTTGCAAGTTCCAATTTTGCTGTTAGCTACTAAAAAAATTGACAAAATCACAGAGGGATAACATGTCTCAACATTGACTCTACCAAACATGGCAACCTAGGTAATGAAAAATAGTAGGAAAATAAAAAATTTAGTCAACTACAGGTCGTTCCTAGCAGTTGTTAGATTGAAGCAAAGGGTAGGTTCACACATGACTAAGTTGGCAAAGTATATAGATATACCTAGGAGTATGAAAATAGAAAGGGAAATGTAATATCTTTCTAATCTCAGCTCGAAGCGGTAAATAAATAAAGAATAACTATAAGGAGAGAACAGATGAAAGGAAAGGATTTAATGGGCTGATATGGGACTGGATATGAAATAAAGGCGCTTTAGGAACAAAGGGAGTAAGTGAAGAAATGCAGAAAAAGAGAGGAATGAAATGGAAATTGATCAACACTGTAAGAGAAGTTGAAGTTTACCTCTGACTTTTCAAGTCTCCTGCACTATTTGGCTTCACAGTAAGACACTTGTGGGTGCTTTGGCTTGTGTGACATGATCCAGAGTGAACTTGTTATGTGCAATTGGGACTTGTTAGATAAATGTTGTTTCAAGTTTAACATTAACCTGCTGCTTAATATGGGATGTGTTCTACCAGGTCAAAATAGGTATAGAACTTGAAGGAACAAACATGATGCAAACAAATTCATAAATCGAAATGGTTCTTTCCCAATAGTTTAAGGCAAACAGAACTTCTAGGGAGTCGGTTTGAAAAGCAGATAGTACTAGCACCGACTGAGAAGGCTTTACTACTGGCTACAGCATAGAATAAATATTGCTGAGTGATTCTGAGGCCTGGTGATATTAGAAGTTGTTCACACACCACCATAATTAGTCAATTCACCTATCTGTTTCTTTATGTTGCTCTGTTGTTTTGCAGTAGATATTGATGTGGCTGGTGTATAATTGTCAGTTTTAGACAGGGATCAGGTCTTGCTCTCTATTATTTAGTCAACCGTGTTTTAGAGAAAAGTAGGACGACAAACTATGCAGATTCTTGTGGAATAAAGCGTAAAAGCTAGTGGTCTGAACATGCTGTGATGTGGGCTCAATTCACATCTGTGAACAGTGGAAAGCTATGCTTTCAACTTAGTTTCCGCTAGACTTCAATGAGTGAAACAAGAGTAGAGAGTCTGCCTAGTGGAAGGACCTTTCACAGCTTCACCTCCAACCAAGGCTTGGAGTTAAGAGTCTCAATGAGGGAAAAGAAGGAAAAGCTACTATTCGCCCCCGGGAAGGGGAGTATGAGGATGGGGTTCCATATAAAAATAAAAATAACGGAGACCTTCTCGGATGGTATAAAACGACTCTATGCTCCAGAAGGAAGAAATAAAAGAAAACGAGAATGATTATTTCCTTGCTGAATATATGTGCAGAGAAAGCACTGCATTACTAGAAGTGACAGGCCACTACTTGTGTACACTATTACAACTTTCTGCATAATTACTAACATGAAACTTACATGCTGAAACAGTACCCATCTGTTCCGTCAAAAGCTCACTTTTTTTTGCCTTTTCTTGGACTCTACTTGCAGGTTTGGATATAGTGACAACCATAGCTGCCATTCCCACTTATAAACCATCCGAAAACATTCGACAATATAATGATTTTGCTGAGCTTATTGGAGATGGAAGAGCAAAAACTGCTCGCGCAATCTGGAATAAGCCACTCAAGACTGTTTATATCAGTGATTGTGGAGAACTCAAAGTAGCAAAGCCTACACTTTCTCCTAGCCTACCTTGATATGTTCAGGTTCCTCATTTTATTTCCATATCCACATTGTTACCATGACTTGTAAAGGTTTCTCTTTTCTGTATGTTACATTGACAGAAGAGGATTGAGCTTTTAAGTTGAGAAAGTCCATATTTGTTCAGGGTGTCAAATTAGAAAGAGGGACAATGGGCTTTCTTTTAACACACACACACACACACGTAGTCGTTTTGCCACCTATTAAGAGTATAGGTTCCAAAAAATGGTTCGTGTCTCATCGTCTTGTACCATCTACCATGCTAGACTCAATAGAAAGGATTTCGACTCCCCTCCATAGACAAGAAGCAGAATACATCATCACCTACAACCTTTCTTCAACGGGTGCCATCGTCGTATACTCCACTTTTGTTGCCATAAAGTGAGTTTATCCTTCTGAATGTCCATGTGGGCTTTGTGGACCAAAACCATGGAGATAGTTCTATTCATTTAGTGAATAGATGCAGGCCCAAGTCCTTGACAAAATCTTACCCCAAAAAAATAAAAATAGGAATAGTTTTCACTTTCATTAACTCCCAAAAAAAATGAGACATAGAGTTGGATTGTCTAAGATACTAATTAATAAACAAAAAAGGATTTTAGCATCGGTCTCACAAGCGGGCAGACTTATACCATTACGCTCACAAGCAGAATATTAGGTTGATCTTACCTTCCTTCATGCACTTATAATAGCATATTACCTAATGTCTATCATAGATACTTATTACATGTACGATATATATATAACTTAAACTCGAAAAATTAATTAAGAAAACAATAGGAAAGAGAAAAAACAAAGCAAGCTCCCTACCCTACACGATTAGAAAAAAGTTAAATGAGGTAAGCCAATATAAAAAGCATCTAAATTTCAAGTTGACAAAGTCAACTACACTGCTCCTAAGATTCATAGATTTTTAATATTTTTCATATTTTGGCCAAAAGCAAATTCTTTTCTCACACGTGATTGACCAATGAACAAAAATAAAAGTCCAAATTCCATTATTTTTTTCCACACAAAAAAATTGTGGTTCAACACTTCACACCACATCTTAAGTTCCAAAAATTTGACTCACTCTTCAACATCATTTAGTAATAATTTCATAAATTGTCACTCAAACTTTTACTTTACAAGCAAAAATCACTCAACTTTACCTAGTTCATTGCAAAAAGTCACTCGAATTTATTTAAACAATACGAAAAGTCACTAGGAGAAACCAAATTTGATTTTCTATTTGTAACTTTGATATAGTAAAACTAAAAGTTAAGTGACCTACTCCCACATAATCCATACAAAAAAAAAGGTAGTGATATCACTAGTAGATGCCAAAACTTTTTTCTTCATATTGCAAAATAGGCTAATTTGGAGAGGATGAATAATGTATCCAAGATTGTAAACAAACAAATGATCCATTGAAGAAAGTAATAGTATTAGTAGTTGAAGTCATTTCACAAAGAAAATTTAATAAGGAAATTTGCTATTACACAAAATCATGCTTGATTGGGTGGGGGTGGTCCATAGAGGTAAAAAGATGTCTTATGATGATGATGATAAAGGGATAAGATTTCACAAGTACAACAAAAAGGGGACCACTGACACTTGCCTATACCAAAGTCTAAAATTGAAAAGAAGAAAAGAAAGAGAGGTCCCCAAAAGGCAAATCCCTATTTGTGTACAAGCAATAAGAGAGAAGGACCACAACCCCAAGAATCAAGCATGCCTTCAACTTGGTGATCAATCATCTCAACTTGTCTCATCACTTAAACTATTCTTTTTTTTTTTGGTTTTCTTTCTAATAATCGATATTCGTTTTAGGGTCTCGATTAATATGAAATCATGTCGTGTAAGATCAATTAGATGAGGAAGTGCTCTCTAAACTTACAGAAATATCATACATTTAGGGGTTAATTACATCATATCCCGAAAGTTTCTTCAGTTACAAAAGTTTTGAATTTTTCATCGCTCTTGGATATATTTCTTTGTTGTCCAATACATTGCATATGACACATTACTTAATGAGAGAGATGTATTCGAGAGGAGATATGAGTGTATTCGAGAAGGGAGGGACGTATGAAAGAAGGGATAGGGTGTATTCGAGAGGGGAGGGATGTATCCAAGAAGGGATAAGAATGTATCTAAGAGGAGATTTTTGTAATATTTTTAAATAATAGGAAACTTTTAGAGATTTCGATATCTTAAGTTGTTCTTAATTTTTTATTCATAAGGCTCGAACTTGAAATCTTTTAGTCATAATACATAAATATGACTCTTGGTTTCAACTGATAATTATGCCTCCAACTTTGTGTGTGCACAAGTAGGTACTTAAACTTATATAAAATTGAACAAGTACACACACGTGTCCTACCTGACATAATACACGTATAGGACGCCACGTAGGACATAAAATTAACATATAGGGTGTCATGTAGAACGAATGTGTCTATTTGTTCAATTTTATACAAGTTTAAGTGTCTACTTGTGCACACCTAAAGTTAAAGATCATACTTGCTGGCTAACACCAAATTAAGAATAATGTAATGACACAATTTTTAATTAAGGATGATGTAAGATACCATATCCACCCAATCACAATCATTAATGCCAAAACTTTTTTTTTTTCTGTGTATGAAGGTTTGCTTAAACCTAATATTACCAATTCGAATTCTATATATACGTGTCAAAATAAATTAAATAAAATTCAAAATTCACCGACTCTAAATTATGAATTTCACTATATTTAACCCCACATATACACAAATTTTGATATTTTATTTTTCAAAACAAAAAAATTCTTTGGCACATTTGTACGTTGGTGATATGATGGATGTTTCAAAGGGGACCAGGACCACTGACGTTTAGCCAATTTTGTGTCTGTTTTTTTAATGTTTCTATTGTATAGCTTTGGGATGCCAAAGTGACACAATTTTGTGTTTTGAGTTTTGGATATATAATAATAGATGTTATAATTAGAGGATGTGGATTCAGTGACGGAGATAAGATTTTAATTTAAAGTAATGGAAGTTATAATTGAAGGGTTCGTGTTTAGTGACAGAAATAAAGATTTTGATATAGATAAAGGGTTTGAGTTTACTGACGGAGATGTGAAATTATGGAAGTTATAATTGAAGTTTGAGTTTAGTGACGGAGACAGATTTAGATATAAAATAATGAAAGTTATAGTTGATTAAGAGTTCAAGTTCGTTGTTTGAGACATATTTCGGTATAGAGTAATAGAAGCTATAATTAAAGGTTTGTATTGAAACGACACTAAAATTTTGGATATCAAAACAATTGAAGGGTGAAGAGAAGATTTTGGATTATATAATAATGTATGTTATAATTGAAGGGTTCGAGTTTAGTAATTGAGACAAAAATAATTTAAAGAAGTTTAACATGTATTATGTATATACATTTACAAAGAATGATCGTATATATAAAATGCGTTTTTTTAATGAAGGAGGTTTAGATGTTTCCTTTTAGTTCTGCTTCTAATTCGAGTTAAGGATATCAATAAAATATTAGGGGGGAAATACATTCTACCTTCTTGTAAATTTTATGTGTAGCGAATTTGAATAGCTTAATCTTGATATCAAATACGAAATGAAAATAAAAATAAAATATTTGTGAACTATAAAATAATGATAAAAACACGCTTGAATAATCATTTTTTAAAAAAGTTTCGCAAAATCAATCATCAATTATTTCATTTTCCTACTGAAGTATCGCTAGTTGTTCCATTTTTTCTATTTGGATTATCATTATTGTGTATTAAAACACACCTAGTTTAACAGATATTAAAAACTCACGTAAAAATAAAAAGAACAAACATATAGTTAAAGTGTAAAACTTATGAAAATATGATCGATGATAATTCGAATGTATTTTTGATTATTAACACAAAAATATTCTTTTCTTAAAAATTAATATTTATTTATGATACTGAGCAATAAACATCTATTGATTATTAAACAACTAGCACTAGATAATAATATTAATATTACAAAGATAATCTCATTAAGAATAATTAAGTGCAACTAATCACAATTAGAAACGTTAACCTTCAAAAGAACCAAAAAGGCATGCCACGCTACATGTTTTGTAATTTAATATGTATGATTAGCTACTAAATGTAGGTCCTAATCTTAATTAATTAACTAATTAATATTTTCACTGTATTTACCTTCTTTCTTTTTTTTAATGACGATGACGTTATCCCAAAAAGGAAAATAAAATAAAATATGTCAACATAATTTATCAAGTTGCCAATTGTGGGATTGATGGAGATTGCAAATCTATTTTAGTTTAAGTTAAATCTCAACTAATTGCACTTATAATGTTAATTAATTAATGATAGTTGGAAGAATATTATTTTTAGTCCCTTGATTAATAATAAATTTTATTTTGGTCCTTATTAATAGACTCAGAATATTTAATCTTTCGTCAGTTTATATATATTTATTATTTAGTTTAAAAAAATATTAGTTGATTGCAATTATAATGTTAATTAATTAATAAGAAGAAGAATTTCACTTTTTGGTCCCTTGATTTTTAATAATTTAATTTTGGTCCTAAATAAATAATAATAGACTTGACGTATTTAACATTTAATTTGATCAATTATGTGTATCTTTCATGGGGGGGGGGGGAGCCCAGCCTACATATGGTTAGGGAACTTCCTTCGGCGGAAAATAATATTATCTAATTATATATATATATAGTGAATTCTTTTCGATTGGTTCATGTGTTTGTCTCTTTAGATTTTGAACCTCTTATTAAAATTTTAATTTTGTCGCTGTTTTCATCCGTTTATATATGAAATATGTTATTTGAAATAATCTAGAAGTATATTACCCTCAAATATGAAGTAATAGTACAAATTTAAAATAACATATAGATAATTAAACGGTGAAACTATAATTTTTTTCTAAAAATTTATGTGTAATGGATCGAAAGTGTACATTTCAAGTAGTTAAAGGTTAAATGTGGCTTACTCAAATAATATAGAGAATAAAATCAAACTTCATCAATAATCGAGAAATCAAAGTGTCACTACAAAAAAATTAAAATTAGCTGTGAATTTCGTTCTTATTCCGTTTCTAAATTTGTGAAAAATCTTAAGCAGATGGATCAGAAAGATACATTTTAAGTAGTTGAAGATTAAATATACTTGATCAATTTAACACAAAACGATCAAAATTATACATTATCAACAATCATGGGACTGGAGTACTATCAGTATAAAAAAAGATTTAAATAATTATGAAGTTCGCTTTTGTTCTGTTGCTAAATAATTTATAGCTAATATAATATTTCAATAATTTTGTCATTCATCTGTTATAAATCGTAAGGACCCTAAATTGTATTAGCGATGAATTTTACTGATTATAAAATTTATCTATCGTTGATTTCTGTTTTTCTAGTAGTAGGTTGCAATTAGTACTAACAAAAGGGCTTAGTTGAAACTTGAAACTAATAAATGTGTTATTATCAGCCTTTTGTCATGTACTTAAATTAATCCCTTTTTTTTTTATTATATACTTTTCATATTTTTATAATATGATATTCTGATGAATATTTTTGGTGTGAAACAATGATTAATCACATAGAATCCTTATGATTTTTTTGTCATAAGAAACATAGGACAGGATTAGACAATGTTGTTAACTGATTCCACACACATTATGTTTACTTTTTTATGAGTGGATAATGCATTGCTAATTAATAATTAGTACTAATTAAACAAGATGATAATGCTTGATTATTATTTAAACATTTTTCTTGGATCACCTTTACCTACACACAAATCCCAATTAATCAACTTTTTAATCCCTAATTAGGATCAATTACTAACACCTCCCCTACTTTTTCATCCACATTTTCTAGCGACGTAACTTCTTTAAAAATTGACTTCGATTAGCCTCAATCACGAGGACAAAAGAATAAAATCGATCCATTTTTTTATATGATATTAAAAAAATTGTACGAAAAGTACTATAAATTGCAATATGATGAAAAAATACATTGTAAAATGTTAGTCAAATTATTTATCGTTTGACTCCAATAAAAGAAACCACGACAACTAAAAGTGGGCGGAGACATTAGAAGTACATTTATTTATCAAATCAATAAGAGGGACACAACCCTAAGATACAATCTAATTTCTTTAAATTTTTACTACCACGTTTTGAATGCCTTATAATTAATTATTATGGAAATGACAAGATAATAATAATGGTTGTTAGGATATATAAATCAATAAATCATTTAGAAGACAATGAGAGACTAATACATAACATTGTCAATGCATCCAAAATCCACCAATTCCATAAAAGTATTTAATTTGAGAAATAATAATCATTTTACTCACTAAATTATTGATTTTTTATTTTCTATATTTTGATCCTTGTGCTCTTCAATTAATCATGCTTTTAACTCTCAACCAATATAATTGCATATGTAATGTCCATGCCCAAAATAGAGAACCCCACATTAGGTGGGGTGGGGGGGGGGGGGATAGGGTTACAAGTGGTTGATAATCAGGTGTGTGGGAGGGTGGAGAGGATACGATCAACGTGGAACGTCACCTGTTAAATTTATTTTCTCTATTTCCATTATGAAAGTCATTTTCTTATTAATAATTAATCAACGCTACTTACAAAATATCATAAGCATACTTTCAAATTATTAGTTGTATCCATTATGTAAACATTGAAAAGTTTTGGGACTTTATAAACTGTGTTGGATTTCAATTAGAATTTTAGGAGTTTAATCAACTCTAAACTCTAGTTCATGCTGATAAAAATGGTACTATATTTTCTTGAAGATGCATTTCGAATATTCCGCAAATTTATTAAATATTTATAAAGAGATCAATTTAGATCATCTTGGTTCGAGAAGTAAGCCACAAACGACTATTGAATCATGGATAAATCTTACGAGAAAAGAATCAAAGATCAATAAATTTGTACTCACAATCTTGATGAATAAAATTATTTCTTTATATTATATTTGTAATTGCAATTTATTTTCTATCACTTTAAAATTTATTAAAAAAGCATACAAATTCTCTTTCAAAATATTAAAACCTTGAAATCTAAATTCACAGCTCTCCTATTTGAATATCTCCATTCTTAAAAAACCAAAAAAAAAAAAAAATCCATATTTGTAGTAGCACTTTTTTATATGGAGCTTTCAAAGTACCATAAATAAATAAATAAATAAATAAATAAATAAATTGGTGTCACTGTGTCAGTGAATATTGATTTTGTCTTACTTAGGTCACCAAATAAAAATTAGACATGAATTTATTTTTATATATATATATATATATACGTTTGTGGCCCCTAAAGTGGCAGTAGCTTGAGCCATACTAATAATATTTTTAGATGATAGGAAGAAAAAAAATTAAAATTAAATCGTTATCTTTGTCATTAACCAATCTCAAATTGTTAAAAATATGTGAAGGGGTAAAGCATGTTTTGGTATCACACACTTCTCTTTCGAGGTTTCAACAAAATGGTATACGTACTGTCATTTCTGATATATAAGTATGCATCGAAATTATTATGAAATTCAATTAAAATAACATATTATACTTATTCTCCCGAAGTTTTAAAAAAATTCAATCATTTTTCGTGACTCGCTTCATTGGTTTGTCCTTCAAAGATGTTGCGATCTCAAACTTAAATAAGAAAATTATCATTCCACACTTAGATCCAAAAAAAATTGTATATTGGTGTTGTTTTACTCTTATTGAGCAAACAAAGTTCATAATGGAATATTTGATATAAGTCTATCATCTACCCAATTGATTTGACGTAAATATTAAGTGCGATAATTATTATTTTTTGTGTACTATTATTTTTCTTCTGCTTCTCATTCAGTATTCTTTACATGCCGAAAAGTCCTGCATTGGGAGGCAAAGGACTCCTTAACAAATATTACTCTATATACAAGGCACTCGGACCCAAAACATCTTGATTAAGAATAAAAGAGTATTTACAACTCTATCACAACCTCGTTAATTTGTGCACTATCATACATAACAAATACTTATATATATATATATATATTTTTTTTTTTTTTATTTATTTATGTGAATTCAATTCTTTCATTGATTTGTCAAGTTGACCAATTAAACAAGGACCATATATGTAATGACACACAATGTATTGGTCCACGTGTATGAAGTGTCAAATTCCTTAGCCCCTACAATTGAAGCACACAAGGTACATTTTATGCTAGTGAAATAAAGAGTGAACATTAATATTTTTTGTGCCATATATAAAGCAAAAAAATTATTTTTTGAAAACAAATAGTGAAATTATATTATCCAACAAAATATGAAAAATATTTTTTCTAAGAAAAAATAAATATGCAGTTTTGGTAACAATTTTCCATAACGTTTTGATTAATTAAACATGAAAATTAAAAAAATATTTTTGAATGAAATTTAATGTCTGTTTTTATTAACGTATTATCAAAACAGAAGTAATCTCAATTAAATATCCCATCCTAAGTGTGAAGGAGGGGTGCGTGTATAAGTCATATATATATATATATATATTACTTATACAAGGTCTTAGGTCTAACTCACACCCCAAAAACTAGCTCAAAGGGAAGAGGATTGTCCAAGTCTTATAAGGAGTCTACTCATCTCATTAACCATCGACGTGGACTTTTTGTCATTCTTTAACTATATATATATATTATATATATATATATATATATATTGAATAATCTATCTCGATTAAAATGTATTTGTTATTTAATTTATTAAAAAAGGGAATTGTTTGTACTTTATTTTGAATTTTTCTACATAGTCATGTTAACTTATAGAATTGAAATTTCTTCTTGAATAGTTGAATCTAGAGATATGAGTATATATACATTGAAATCAAACAAAGTATGATCATCGATTTATCGTGCCACAAAATATGAAGCAATACTAAATTAGATACTCTCGTCGTTTTATATTAGTTGATCATTTTTTATTTTATACGATACTTAAAAAATCATTAAAAAAAAGATAAATTTACTAATTCCAGACATAAAAACCTTCTTGAGAAATTTAAACAAAAGTGAACACTCTTAAAAAGAATTTTAGCAAGAGTAATACAGAAAAAATTTAATTAATGCTTTCTTAATTTAGTAAAATAGACAACTAATATAAAACTATTTATTTTTAGTATAATGAGTTTTCATTTTCTTTTTGATAATTCGTCAATTTCATTTTCTTGGTATACATATTTAAAAAAAACAAATTAAGAGCATCTTAAAATATTTTTATATATTTTTAATTTAATTAATTTTAACCACACGTAAGGGTTGGCAATATAAAATGTGAACAAGAACAAGCGTGTAATATGAATAGTGGACTTCGTTAACAAATGGAAAAAAACGTATCAAGTGACGTGATGCAGTGAATGAAATTATTCATTTATAAATTAGAGATTTTGAATTTAAATCCCCATATAAAAGAATCATAGAGGAAAAACGCTTCCCTAGAATGAATCTTACGAACTATAAATTTAACTCAATCAATCATTAATATGAATATTAAATATCGAGTGAAAAAAAAATTGATAAAATATCTAAGAATATTTAAAAAAAATTGATGTACAACAAAGATGAAGGCGTTGATTGATGAGTGATTGCCATTGCAGTGACGGCAACTACACCAATCCAATTAATTACATGAATTTAATTTAATAAAATAAAAAATATCCTCTCTATTTCAATTTTATATGATATTTTTATTTTTCTAAAGTAAAACAGTTTATTTTTTATTAAATTTACAGACAAAATTTATTTTTTAATTTTTTTTGAATGAAAATATAAATTTGTATATTATGTAAAAAAGATTATAAATCACAATAATTAATAATTCAAAATATTTAAAAAACACTAACAGTCAAAATTAAATTTACTTAAATCTCAAAATTTAAAAAGTATCAAGTAAAATTGGACGGAGGGTGGAAGAAAAAGAAGTAGGTAGGGGACCAGTCTATCGTAGCTACAATAAGTGGACACGTGGTGAGACAGAAATGTGAGCCCCATAATCTTATGTAAGTGTAGTATTCATTGGGCTACACCACTATAGCTGACGCGTGTAATACTTTTTGTTAGTTTTTTTTTTCTTTCTTCTTCGAGTTGAACGTCTGAATCTATTTCGATATTTTAAGATAGACATAAAATATATATGTATACTAAAAAAATTATATCGAGTCTGATACCTAACTTGGATTGTCGTTCTTTAACATTAGACTCTTAACTTTGATCTAGGATTCAACTTTTGATCTGAATTTTAAGTTAGGGTTACGAGTCTGGTCTTGAGTTGGGGTTAGTAGTTGTGTTCGGGGTTAGGGTTAGGAGTCTAATCCAAAATAGGTGTTAGGATTAGAATTTGAGACGAAATCTTGTTATAATTTAAAAAATTAGATTCTATATAAGAATTGGGAGTTGAGCTTTGAATTGAGATTATTTGAATAAGAAATTTGAGTCTAGTATTATAATCGAGAGTAACTTAGAAATGGAAGTTGAATCTCTTATTGGGAGCGGGAGCGGATAGTAAAATTATTTGAGAGTTTTAGAAAATGTTATTCTCATCTGACATAGAAAAGTTAATTTTATTTAAATCGGAGGAAGATTTAAAAAAATTCAAAAAATTCAAATTTTTATTTAAAAAAATGTGATATAATTAAGGTGGACCAATTAGTACATTGTGTTGCTTCCTGTGTTTTTGGACTTAGTTGGGTGCATTACGGCGCGTGCTCTTGACAATGGTCCCAATCACACTCCGAAGCAAAGTCAAGTAGGGTCGATAGTAACATGTTATAAAATATTATTTATGTATAATTAAAATTATTTTTAACTTTTGTATAATAGTCGTTAAAAATTTTTTAATTTTTTTTTCATATTATATATATTATAAATAAAAATTCTGATTCTATCACGTTTAGCTTATATACTAATAAACCGTACGGAATTTGAGATCATGCCTACGTTAAACTTTTTTACTTTTTTTTCTTTTCATTTTTGTTGATGTTTGGCGCGCACTCTTTTTTACTCTTTAATTACTAGTCAAAACACTCCTAATGCTAGTGCTAGTATTAATACTACTATTTTCTTTTATATATGAAAATTCAGAGACACACTTATACTATATTAATATTTTATTATTTTTAAATTTATTTTATAAATAATTTTTATCTTTTTTTAATCTATATAACACTATATTGTGGGCTCAGCGATTGTTATAATTTTTTTCAAGCTAGGCCATATAGGTTGAAAAGGGGTAGAAAATTATTTGTGAAATAAATTCAGACGAGTAACACGACCTTAGTATAGTATAAGTGTGTCTCTAAAATTTCGAGCATAGGTTGAAGGAATACTTATACATTTTTTCTTTTACATTTCATAAATACGACAGACTAAAAAAAAGTATCAATATAAATTATAATAAAAAAGTTATAGAAATAGTTAATCAAAAGATTCTAGTTTGTTTAAGATTAAGATCATGGTCATTTGGTGGTATTAAATGGAGTATCTGGACAAACAAAGTGAATCAGAAAACTAATTCACGAAATACTAAATAAGTCATTGATTTAATTAATATTAATTAACTCGATAATATATTGTAATATTTTTATACCTTGCTACATGTTTGATTAAATATAATTTTTAACCAATATAGTAAGGGGTAAAGGACTAAGAAGTGACATTTTTATCTGTGGCCGATTTATAATTAATGTTGATGAGACTTGGTATGCATGAAATTAATTTTTGGCCTATTTATGATTAATATTGATAAGACTAATTCTAAAGGAAAATTTTTGTCACATGTTAAATAATTTTAGGAATAATTGGTGAATAAGTAGTGATATCTAATCACAAATACTTTCATTGTTTTAGTTTGTTTTACTTTCTCTTTCTATTTTTTCTTTTTTTGGTTAATAATTTTTTAGTTTTAATTTTTGATATGATATTCTTAAGACAGTAAAATTAAAGGATAATTTAGTACATTAACATCTTTTTAATATAAGACTTTAAAATTTAGAAGTTTTTTTTTTATGTGTAAAATCAAAATAAAACAAATAAATTATAATAAAAAGAGTGTTTATTTATTTTTCATTTCATATTAATTATTGTTTGGTTTTGTTATATTTGTTATTTCTATTACTATTGTTTCTTGTACTTAAATTATTATTTCTTTTGTGAAATTGTTTTAAATTGTTTGTTTAGGTCGACAGTCTATTAGGAATAACTTATTTTATCTTTAAGTAGAGATCACAAGATCTATATATACTCTATTTACTAAACTTTATTTGCTTAACTTTGATTTATCACAAGTATTTAAAAGTAAAGAACATCAAAGAAAATAGATAATTGAAACAATTATCAACAACAATAATAACATACTCAGTGAAATTTTATCAAGTGAAATATAAAAGAATTTAATATATACACAAACTTTTACTTCTACCTTAGAAATAAGGGATATGGGTCAGAAAAATATCTCAACTTTGGTCGAATTTGTTGTTGTGCTAAACTTTTTTGAGGACCTATTACCTCCCTGAATTATTTAATAGTGTATTTTCTTACCTCTTAAACTATTTAATAGTGTATTTTAAAGACATATATGTGTCAACGTGGACACATTACTATTTATAATTTTGCATTATTTTTTTATGTCCATATGGGCAAATATATATATTTAAAATACGATATTAAATAGTCTAAAGAGGTAATATATCCTCATGAAAGTTTAATCAAAAATAAATTTAAGCAAAATTGAAATGTTTTTCAAAACATTTATCCCTAGAAATAAAGAAACTATTTTGAAACAAAAAATATAAATAAGAGATCTATTACTTTTTAGTCTCTCCTTTACTTTTCTAGCTACAAAGTTCAATTTGGATTAGACCTATGTATAGTAGTCATATGCCAACAATGAACACATCTTCCATGAGTTGGAGACATATTGGGTCATTATTGAGAGGATGATATTTTTTCGTATTCGATATACTGAATAAATATAGATAATTATAAGATAAAGATAAAATTTTAGTATTATTTTCTTTCTTCTTTACGTAGTTATTAGTATAAATTGCACTATGATTAGTATTTAATATCGGATGAAGGTTTTTAAAAAAGTAACCTTTCTAATTTTATGAATAATGATAAGATCTATGTATATTTTATTTTTCTCAGATTAACTTGTGAAATTCTAATGAATATGTTATTTTTAACTATTATCGAATAAGTTATTTTCTGTCAAAAGAAAATAATATCAAAATAGTTAGCTTGAAATAAAATAATAGAAATGACAAAAGTACATTTTTCCCTCTAAAATAAGATGAATTATATCTTTGTAAATGAACATGTACTTCTTAAAATTAATACATATTATTTTTATATAACAAATTAAATAAATAGTAAAAAAATATGTTATTTCAAATTGAAGTAGTGTTTCTGGATCATCTTTATGAAATATTTTTTGATA
>CM040624.1:2727508-2748472 GCA_022817965.1 Solanum lycopersicoides
CAGAACATGTAGTAAGGTCTGTGTTATAATTTTTAGACGTCTTTATGCTGGTTCGTCCCTTTCCTTGGATCCCGTGTGGATGTGTATACATGAAAATTTTATGGATCGAGAATATTCAAACTGAGAACGAGATGCATAGTACTAACAGCAATATTCACCTAAAAATAATTTTGCAAACAGTTACTATCACGGGAAGTCCTAACATGCCTCATTAATTCATTTGAACGACTGGTTCATCGGTCATTACTCTGCATCAAGCAGTGTTAAAATAGAACCAGCTTAGTTGAATGAACAACAATAGTGCATCATTTAACCGCCACCAAGATTAATATTATACTAATTTTAGAAAATAATACATAGAATAGCTTGTTTTACGTAGCACCGGCTCACATGCCCTCTGTAGATTCAGCCCTGATAACAGTTATTTCAAGTGAAAGTTGGACAAAAGAACTTGTACCTGCTGAGTGGTATCAAACTTCAATTGTAATTTTTAGTAATTTAAAAATCTCGATACATCCAGTTTTAACAACAATAGCATATCCAGTGTAATCCCACAGATACGCAGACTACCCCTACCTTTGAAGGTAGAGAGACTTGTTCTGATAGACCCTCGACTCAAATAAGCAGATATTCCAATTACTAGTTTATGATATATGTTTATTGTTTCTTATTGTAATTGACATATCCAGCTATTAAGAAAAAAGTACTTTGAGTCAAGACACGACTACGTATGCAAGTACAAAGTAGAAACCAAAAACTAAGCTAACGAGATCAAATATACTATGAAAATGTAAAGATCTTTCTCTCTCTCTTGATTCGCGTGAGTCAAGGAGAGAACTCCAAGGAGGAATCAAGTACACAATCACACCAATGCTAACAGTTGAATAAGACGAATAAAGCAGTTGAGATTTCAGTCGTTCCATTACAAGTAAGTACATCGAAAAATTATTCCAAGACCTGCAGGATGGACAAAAGATCTTAGGAAAAACGTCTGTTTCATTGGTATTAGATAAACCAAAACAAACAGAAAACAGCCCTTTTTTTTATCACCTTGATTCTGCCAAAATCCGCGAAGTTGGACATGTTATTCAATGTTTGTTAGCTCTATATAAGCCTTAAACAGACAAAGAATTTCAAGAAAATCGAACTTTAACCTTTCACATTTGGGAAGAGTACGATTGAGAGAGAAGAACATGACTAGTGGAGCAGCTGAAATGATGCTTCAGTGTGTCGTTTTTGATGGAGACTTGTCGATGTTAGACATGGACATCGAGAGGAGGCTTATCATCGCATACTGCAGCCTGTGCATTTGCATCAAAAGAAGGGGAAACAACTAAATTACGCGTCCGGGATAGGAATATATCACCTAAAAGGCAAAAACAGAAAGATATGACATTGTTCAATAACAGCTTCCAAATTCTCCTTCCTATCTTTATTCTTCTTCCAATAACTCACTAGTTCCAAATGTACAGCATACAAAACTCCATCTATGCAAATAGTTGATAGATTCTCACTAAGTTGCTCGAACTCTCCAAATGTAGTTGAGTACTTATTTTGACGATCCAACACGTACCTAATGATCACATTTTTTGAAAGATACCGGAGCAACATAGGATTTTTCAAAGTATATGTCAGCTTCCGATGGATTGAGTAGACTACTGAGGGGTTTATCTGAATACTCTTCAGTGAAAAATTACGTTGTTTTTAATGTATATATATAGTAAATGTTGAACCCTTTGAACTTTTTCGTGTTTTTACTTCTTCATATTATGAATTTGATCGATAATGATAAAAAAATTATTTATTCCACCACTGATAATACATTTGAACATTAAGGATGTGTTTGATACAAAGGAAAATAAACAGTGAAATGTCATGCACCAAAGCTTGTTTTCTCGTGTAGTACCACTAGTGCAGTTTGAGGAAGGTGGAAAGTAGACGGACTTTATCAAGTTAGAAAAATTGTTTCCGATAAACACTAGGTAGAGTATGCAAATATATTTTTATATAATATAGTAAATAAAGTTATATTATTTTAGATAAATATTTTTATATAAATATTTAAAAATATTTTTTTTTAAAAAAAGTTGTATTAAAATATCAAAAAAGTAGTCCCCACCTAGTCTCTCTTTGTGTGGCTTGCACTCTCCACGTAATCAAAAATTTATCTAATCTTCTCAAACTCTCTATTCTCTTCTCCACACCATGCACCGTCGTCATCATGGGCTGCTCCGCCACTCTCCTCCCTACTCCTCCTCATCTGCCGTCACTCCACCTCCGCCTTCCCTCCTTCTCCCCATATCAAACCGCCGCAACCTCCTCTTCCTCTCCACCACTCTCACATTCCCTCAACCATCTCCACCTCGTCGCTGCCCCACCGCCGTCACCGGACACTACTATCACTGAACGAGTCTTCTTAGACTTCAGTATATGTCCTAATTACTTCACAAACAGGAATCTCGGAGATGATCTATCTAATTGCGCTGATTCGGAACCAATTGGTCGACTTGTTCTAGGGCTTTACGGTAACCTAGTTCCTATTACTGTTTCAAATTTCAAAGCTATGTGTACTGGTTCGTCTGGATCGACTTATAAGGGTACTTTGGTCCAGAAAATATTTCCGGGACAGTTTTTTATGGCGGGGAGGCAGGGGAGAAGAGATAAAGGAGAAGTGAAACCGCCATTGAAGTTAATTAGGAATGTAGAGTCAATTGAATCTAAAGCTTTTCTTTTGGAACATTCTAGAGCTGGAGTTGTTTCATTGCCTTTAGCTGAGAATGATGATGATGATGATCTTAAGCTGAATCCAAATTATCATAATGTGGAGTTTTTGATTACTACTGGACCTGGACCTTGTCCTCAGCTTGATAGCAAGAACATTGTTTTTGGAACTGTTCTTGAAGGTGAGTTCTCATAATCTACAAATTTATCTCCTTTAGTTTAGTTTAACTTATATACATTGACGGCGAAGTTTGTCGGGAACAGCCTCTCTACCTCTGAGGTAGGGGTAAGGTCTGCGTATACTTGAGGTAGGAGTAAGGTCCGCGTATACTGTACATTCCACATTCCCAAGACACTAATTTGTGGGGTTACACCGAGTATAATTGTATCTATTAGTCTATTTGAATGTGTTGTAGAAGGTAGCATGCCTTATATTCGAGTTAGTTTTCTCAAGTTTTATTGAAAATTATTATAGTTATCTTTTAGGTGATTGAGCTGTCGGTATGTAGAAGTTAAACACTTAAGTTAATAACATTATAGTCCTCCACTTTATATACACTGAAAATGTAATGAATGTTTACATATTGGTCTGTTTTAACCTGCTGTAGAAGGTAACATGCTTTATATTCAAGTTATTAATTTCAATTATTATGGAAAATTAATGTAGTTATCTTATAGTCGACCATAGCGTTAAAGGTCTTTTATATTGTTAGTGTATAGAAGTTGAACACTTTAGTTAATCACACTATATTCCACGTTACCAACTGAGCTACATTGGGAGACTTTTACTCTTCTAGTTGGCATATCTGCATGTTTAGTGTAAAAGGATGCTTCGCCGTTGTGTTTGTCAATGTTGTGATAAAGTAAATATTTGCTTAAGAAAATGTTAACTTGCTAATCGAGAAGCGATCTTTACATTTAGTTATTCGTAAGGTAAAGTAACGTGGTTTTTTTCATCCAATTGATAGTACGAGTCTATACCTCCATGTGCCTATCTGCCCTGCTAAAGAAGATCGATTTAAAGGTTAAATAGAGGTATAATTGATTGGAGAAATATGGAGGAACAAGGAATACTTCCAGAGTTCACTTTTATTGAGTAATGGGCCTAATAAAACTGGATGGATAGATTATTCATATAGTTGACCCCAAGTAATCTGATCCGAAATAGTCCTAGACTAGAATCAGCCTATGACTTTGCTATTGTGTCGTTCACTTTGAGGTCCTTTATTACTTTAATGATAATAAAATTCAAAGCTGTTTTCTTTACTTAGTAATGAATTTATTTTTAAGCAAAACCCTCATATTTTGCTCATTGTATCTTTTGGTTAAGTGATTAAAGGCTTCACTTTTAACGGTTCAATCAAAAGAAGTACTCCCTCGGTTTCCATTTCTTTGTCTTACTTTCCTTTTTTAGTCTATTTCAAAAAGAATGTCTTTTTTACTTTTTGGCAACTCTTTAGTTTGAACTTTCCATCTGCATGTTTAGGACTACAAGATGAAACAATATTTTGGTACATCCTAAATATCTTTAGTTTAAGACTCCAGGAGTCAAAAGTCTTCTTTACTTTCTTAAACTCCTTGTCAAGTCAAAATCAGACAAACAAAATGAAACGGATGGAGTATTATAATAGATGTCCAAGGCACTGAAATCCTTGGGCTATCTCAAACTTTGTTGTCTGTGTTTAATATGGATTCTTTTTCATCTCTATCCTTTTAATCATCGTTTCTGCTGCTCAAACCAATAACAGAGGCACCTCAGTCTTTTCGAAACAGCTGTAAGGTCAGGGTACACCATGTTGTTGGTGTTGTTGGACCAAACTTCTAACCACCTAAGACAATATGCCAGATATGTAAACTTGAAACTGATTCAAGCAGATAGGGACAAATGATGACCAAAAATTTCAGTGAATGGCATGTCAATGTAATGTTTGCAAGTTCTAATTTTGCTGTAAGCTACTAAAAAAATTGACAAAATCACAGAGGGATAACATGTCTCAACATTGACTCTACCAAACATGGCAACCTAGGTAATGAAAAATAGTAGAAAAATAAAAAATTTAGTCGACTACAGGTTGTTCCTAGCAGTTGTTAGATTGAAGCGAAGGGTAGGTTCACACATGACGAGGTTGGCAAAGTATATAGATATACCTAGGAGTATGAAAATAGAAGGGGAAATGTAATATCTTTCTAATCTCAGCTCGAAGCGGTAAATAAATAAAGAATAACTAAAAGGAGAGAATTCTTTCTGGAACTTAAATTTAAACAGATGAAAGGAAAGGATTTAATGGGCTGATATGGGACTGGATATGAAATAAAGGCGCTTTAGGAACAAAGGGAGTAAGTGAAGAAATGCAGAAAAAGAGAGGAATGAGATGGAAATTGATCAACACTGTAAGAGAAGTTGAAGTTTACCTCTGACTTTTCAAGTCTCCTGCACTATTTGGCTTCACAGTAAGACACTTGTGGGTGCTTTGGCTTGTGTGACATGATCCAGAGTGAACTTGTTATGTGCAATTGGGACTTGTTAGATAAATGTTGTTTCAAGTTAAACATTAACCTGCTGCTTAATATGGGATGTGTTCTACCAGGTCAAAATAGGTAAAGAAATTGAAGGAACAAACATGATGCAAACAAATGCATAAATCGAGATGGTTCTTTCCCAATAGTTAAGGCAGACAGAACTTTTACGGAGTCGGTTTGAAAAGTAGATAGTACTAACACCAACTGGGAAGACTTTACTACTGGCTACAGCATAGAACAAATATTGCCGAGTGATTTTGAGGCCAGGTGATATTAGAGGTTGTTCACACACCATCATAATTAGTCAATTCACCTATCTGTTTCTTTGTGTTGCTCTGTTGTTTGCTGTAGATATTGCTGTGGCTGGTGTATAATTGTCAGTTTTAGACAGGGATCAGGTCTTGCTCTCTATTATTTAGTCAACCGTGTTTTAGAGAAAAGTAGGACGACAAACTATGCAGATTCTTGTGGAATAAAGCGTAAAAGCTAGTGGTCTGAACATGCTGTGATGTGGGCTCAATTCACATCTGTGAACAGTGGAAAGCTATGCTTTCAACTTAGTTTCCGCTAGACTTCAATGAGTGAAACAAGAGTAGAGAGTCTGCCTAGTGGAAGGACCTTTCACAGCTTCACCTCCAACCAAGGCTTGGAGTTAAGAGTCTCAATGAGGGAAAAGAAGGAAAAGCTACTATTCGCCCCCGGGAAGGGGAGTATGAGGATGGGGTTCCATATAAAAATAAAAATAACGGAGACCTTCTCGGATGGTATAAAACGACTCTATGCTCCAGAAGGAAGAAATAAAAGAAAACGAGAATGATTATTTCCTTGCTGAATATATGTGCAGAGAAAGCACTGCATTACTAGAAGTGACAGGCCACTACTTGTGTACACTATTACAACTTTCTGCATAATTACTAACATGAAACTTACATGCTGAAACAGTACCCATCTGTTCCGTCAAAAGCTCACTTTTTTTGCCTTTTCTTGGACTCTACTTGCAGGTTTGGATATAGTGACAACCATAGCTGCCATTCCCACTTATAAACCATCCGAAAACATTCGACAATATAATGATTTTGCTGAGCTCATTGGAGATGGAAGAGCAAAAACTGCCCGCGCAATCTGGAATAAGCCACTGAAGACTGTTTATATCAGTGATTGTGGAGAACTCAAAGTAGCAAAGCCTACACTTTCTCCTAGCCTACCTTGATATGTTCAGGTTCCTCATTCTATTTCCATATCCACATTGTTACCATGACTTGTAAAGGTTTCTCTTTTCTGTATGTTACATTGACAGAAGAGGATTGAGCTTTTAAGTTGAGAAGTCCATATTTGTTCAGGTTGTCAAATTAGAAAGAGGGACAATGGTCTTTCTTTTAACACACACACACACATAGTCGTTTTGCCACCTATTAAGAGAATAGGTTCCAAAAAATGGTTCGTTTCTCATCGTCTTGTACCAGCTACCATGCTAGACTCAATAGAAAGGATTTCGACTCCCCTCCCTAGACAAGAAGCAGAATACATCATCACCTACAACCTTTCTTCAACGGGTGCCATCGTCGTATACTCAACTTTTGTTGCCATAAAGTGAGTTTATCCTTCTGAATGTCCATGTGGGCTTTGTGGACCAAAACCATGGAGATAATTCTATTCATTTAGTAAATAGATGCAGGCCCAAGTCCTTGACAAAATCTTACCCCAAAAAAATAAAAATAGGAATAGTTTTCACTTTCATTAACTCCCAAAAAAAATGAGACAGATAGTTGGATTGTCTAAGATACTAATTAATAAACAAAAAAGGATTTTAGCATCGGTCTCACAAGCGGGCAGACTTATACCATTACGCTCACAAGCAGAATATTAGGTTGATCTTACCTTCCTTCATACACTTATAATAGCATATTACCTAATGTCTATCATAGATAACTTATTACATGTACTATATATATAACTTAAATTCGAAATATTAATTAAGAAAACAATAGGAAAGAGGAAAAACAAAGCAAGCTCCCTACCCTACACGATTAGAAAAAAGTTAAATGAGGTAAGCCAATATAAAAAGCATCTAAATTTCAAGTTGATAAAGTCAACTACACTGCTCCTAAGATACATAGATTTTTATATTTTTCATATTTTGGCCAAAAGCAAATTCTTTCCTCACACGTGATTGACCAATAACAAAAATAAAAGTCCAAATTCCATTATTTTTTTCCACACAAAAAAATTGTGGTTCAACACTTCACACCACATCTTATGTTCCAAAATTTTGTAATAATCTCATTAATTGTCACTCAACTTTTACTTTAGAACACTAAACCCTAGTTCTGTTACAAAAAATTACAATAAGTCGCTCGAATTTATTTAAACAAGGGAAAAGGGTCTGATATACCCCTCAACTTTGTCATTTGGAGCTGATTTACCCTCATTATGAAAGTGGCTCATATATGACCTTACCGTTATACAAACGGCTCACATATATCCCTGTCGTTACAATGAGCTCACATATACCCTTCATTTAACGGAAGTTAAAAAATTAGTTTTAAATTTATATTTTTTACTTTAAAATTTTTTAAAAATTATATAGGGGTATATATAATTCTTCTATCAAAGTTCACGGTATATTTAAATTTTTTTCATAGATAAATTATTTTTTGACTTCTTTTATTATAAATTTGAGTTTCTTATTCTTATTTTATTTTATTCTTTCATTCCTTAGTTTAAAGAAAAAAAATTTAAACTATTTTTTTTGTCTATATTGTAATTTGATTTTTGTATTCAAAGAAAAAATTTGGTCATCTACAATAAGTTTTACAAGAATATTAGTGAAACATAAATAAATTTGATTATTAAAATATATTTCTAAATTAGTCATTGAAACAACAAAAAAGTCAAAAAAATTATATTTGACGAGTATTAAATTTACTCGTATGGATTATATTTTTTAGAAAAAAATAATTAAAAATTAGATTAATTTTTTTTTTTCATTTTCCGTTAGAAGAAAAAGGTATATGTGAGCCATTTGTTTATAAGTAGGGGTATATATGAGCCACCTTTATAATAAGACGTATATCAGCTCTAAATGACAAAGTTGAGGGGTATATCAGACCCTTTTCCCTTTAAACAATACGAAAAGTCACTAGGAGAAACCAAATGTGATTTTCTATTTGTAACTTTGATATAGTAAAACTAAAAGTTAAGTGACTTACTCCCACATAATCCATACAAAAAAAAGGTAGTGATATTTCTTCATTTTGCAAATAGGCTAATTTGGATAGGATGAATAATGTATCCAAGATTGTAAACAAACACATGATCCATTGAAGAAAGTAATAGTATCAGTAGTTTGAAGTCATTTCACAAAGAAAATTTAATAAGGAAATTTGCTATTACACAAAATCATGCTTGATTGGGTGGGGGTGGTCCATAGAGGTAAAAAGATGTCTTATGATGATGATGATAAAGGGATAAGATTTCACAAGTACAACAAAAAGGGGACCACTGACACTTGCCTATACCAAAGTCTAAAATTGAAAAGAAGAAAAGAAAGAGAGGTCCCCAAAAGGCAAATCCCTATTTGTGTACAAGCAATAAGAGAGAAGGACCACAACCCCAAGAATCAAGCATGCCTTCAACTTGGTGATCAATCATCTCAACTTGTCTCATCACTTAAACTATTCTTTTTTTTTTTTGGTTTTCTTTCTAATAATCGATATTCGTTTTAGGGTCTCGACTAATATGAAATCATGTCGTGTAAGATCAATTAGATGAGGAAGTGCTCTCTAAACTTACAGAAATATCATACATTTAGGGGTTAATTATATCATATCCCGAAAGTTTCTTCAGTTACAAAAGTTTTGAATTTTTCATCGCTCTTGGATATATTTCTTTGTTGTCCAATACATTGCATATGACACATTACTTAATGAGAGAGATGTATTCGAGAGGAGATATGAGTGTATTCGAGAAGGGAGGGACGTATGAAAGAAGGGATAGGGTGTATTCGAGAGGGGAGGGATGTATCCAAGAAGGGATAAGAATGTATCTAAGAGGAGATTTTTGTAATATTTTTAAATAATAGGAAACTTTTAGAAATTTCGATATCTTAAGTTGTAATTGTTCTTAATTTTTTATTCATAAGGCTCGAACTTGAAATCTTTAAGTCATAATACATAAATATGACTCTTGGTTTCAACTGATAATTATGCCTCCAACTTTGTGTGTGCACAAGTAGGTACTTAAACTTATATAAAATTGAACAAGTAGACACACGTGTCCTACCTGACATAATACACGTATAGGACGCCACGTAGGACATAAAATTAACATATAGGGTGTCATGTAGAACGAATGTGTCTATTTGTTCAATTTTATACAAGTTTAAGTGTCTACTTGTGCACACCTAAAGTTAAAGATCATACTTGCTCGCTAACACCAAATTAAGGATAATGTAATGACACAATTTTTAATTAAGGATGATGTAAGATACCATATCCACCCAATCACAATCATTAATGCCAAAACTTTTTTTTTCTGTGTATGAAGGTTTGCTTAAACCTAATATTTCCAATTCGAATTCTATATATACGTGTCAAAATAAATTAAATAGAATTCAAAATTCACCGACTCTAAATTATGAATTTCACTATATTTAACTCCACATATACACAAATTTTGATATTTTATTTTTCAAAACAAAAAAATTCTTTGGCACATTTGTACGTTGGTGATATGATGGATGTTTCAAAGGGGACCAGGACCACTGACGTTTAGCCAATTTTGTGTCTGTTTTTTTAATGTTTCTATTGTATTGCTTTGGGATGCCAAAGTGACACAATTTTGTGTTTTGAGTTTTGGATATATAATAATAGATGTTATAATTAGAGGATGTGGATTCAGTGACGGAGATAAGATTTTGAATTTAAAGTAATGGAAGTTATAATTGAAGGGTTCGTGTTTAGTGACAGAAATAAAGATTTTGGATATAGATAAAGGGTTTGAGTTTACTGACGGAGATGTGAAATTATGGAAGTTATAATTGAACAGTTTGAGTTTAGTGACGGAGACAAGATTTAAGATATAAAATAATGAAAGTTATAGTTGATTAAGAGTTCAAGTTCATTGTTTGAGACATATTTCGGTATAGAGTAATAGAAGCTATAACTAAAGGTTTGTATTGAAACGACACTAAAATTTTGGATATCAAAACAATTGAAGGGTGAAGAGAAGATTTTGGATTATATAATAATGTATGTTATAATTGAAGGGTTCGAGTTTAGTAATTGAGACAAAAATAATTTAAAGAAGTTTAACATGTATTATGTATATACATTTACAAAGAATGATTGTATATATAAAATGCGTTTTTTTAATGAAGGAGGTTTAGATGTTTCCTTTTAGTTCTGCTTCTAATTCGAGTTAAGGATATCAATAAAATATTAGGGGGAAATACATTCTACCTTCTTGTAAATTTTATGTGTAGCGAATTTGAATAGCTTAATCTTGATATCAAATACGAAATGAAAATAAAAATAAAATATTTGTGAACTATAAAATAATGATAAAAACACGCTTGAATAATCATTTTTTAAAAAAGTTTCGCAAAATCAATCATCAATTATTTCATTTTCCTACTGAAGTATCGCTAGTTGTTCCATTTTTTCTATTTGAATTATCATTATTGTGTATTAAAACACACCTAGTTTAACACATATTAAAAACTCACGTAAAAATAAAAAGAACAAACATATAGTTAAAGTGTAAAACTTATGAAAATATGATCCATGATAATTCGAATGTATTTTTGATTATTAACACAAAAATATTCTTTTCTTAAAAATTAATATTTATTTATGATACTGAGCAATAAACATCTATTGATTATTAAACAACTAGCACTAGATAATAATATTAATATTACAAAGATAATCTCATTAAGAATAATTAAGTGCAACTAATCACAATTAGAAACGTTAACCTTCAAAAGAACCAAAAAGGCATGCCACGCTACATGTTTTGTAATTTAATATGTATGATTAGCTACTAAATGTAGGTCCTAATCTTAATTAATTAACTAATTAATATTTTCACTGTATTTACCTTCTTTTTTTTTTAATGACGATGACGTTATCCCAAAAAGGAAAATAAAATAAAATATGTCAACATAATTTATCAAGTTGCCAATTGTGGGATTGA
Source organism: Solanum lycopersicoides (assembly GCA_022817965.1). Taxonomy (NCBI): domain Eukaryota; kingdom Viridiplantae; phylum Streptophyta; class Magnoliopsida; order Solanales; family Solanaceae; genus Solanum; species Solanum lycopersicoides. Next base: position 2,738,945 of record CM040624.1, read on the forward strand.
TGGAGATTGCAAATCTATTTTAGTTTAAGTTAAATCTCAACTAATTGCACTTATAATGTTAATTAATTAATGATAGTTGGAAGAATATTATTTTTAGTCCCTTGATTAATAATAAATTTTATTTTGGTCCTTATTAATAGACTCAGAATATTTAATCTTTCGTCCGTTTATATATATTTATTATTTAGTTTAAAAAAATATTAGTTGATTGCAATTTTAATGTTAATTAATTAATAAGAAGAAGAATTTCACTTTTTGGTCCCTTGATTTTTAATAATTTAATTTTGGTCCTAAATAAATAATAATAGACTTGACGTATTTAACATTTAATTTGATCAATTATGTGTATCTTTCATTGAGGGGAGGGGGGGGGGGGTAAGCCCAGCCTACATATGGTTAGGGGAACTTCCTTCGGCGAAAAATAATATTATCTAATTATATATATATATATAGTGAATTCTTTTCGATTGGTTCATGTGTTTATCTCTTTAGATTTTGAACCTCTTATTAAAATTTTAATTTTATCGTTGTTTTCATCCGTTTATATATGAAATATGTTATTTGAAATAATCTAGAAGTATATTACCCTCAAATATGAAGTAATAGTACAAATTTAAAATAACATATAGATAATTAAACGATGAAACTATAATTTTTTTCTGAAAATTTATGTGTAATGGATCAAAAGTGTACATTTCAAGTAGTTAAAGGTTAAATGTGGCTTACTCAAATAATATAGAGAATAAAATCAAACTTCATCAATAATCGAGAAATCAAAGTGTCACTACAAAAAATTAAAAATTAGCTGTGAATTTCGTTCTTATTCCGTTTCTAAATTTGTGAAAAATCTTAAGCAGATGGATCAGAAAGATACATTTTAAGTAGTTGAAGATTAAATATACTTGATCAATTTAACACAGAACGATCAAAATTATACATTTTCAACAATCGTGGGACTGGAGTACTATCAGTATTAAAAAAAGATTTAAATAATTATGAAGTTCGCTTTTGTTCTGTTGCTAAATAATTTATAGCTAATATAATATTTCAATAATTTTGTCATTCATCTATTATAAATCGTAAGGACCCTAAATTGTATTAGCGATGAATTTTACTGATTATAAAATTTATCTATAGTTGATTTATGTTTTTCTAGAAGTAGGTTGCAATTAGTACTAACAAAAGGGCTTAGTTGAAACTTGAAACTAATAAATGTGTTATTATCAGCCTTTTGTCATGTACTTAAATTAATCCCTTTTTTTTTTATTATATACTTTTCATATTTTTATAATATGATATTCTGATGAATATTTTTGGTGTGAAACAATGATTAATCACATAGAATCCTTATGATTTTTTTGTCATAAGAAACATAGGACAGGATTAGACAATGTTGTTAACTGATTCCACACACATTATGTTTACTTTTTTATGAGTGGATAATGCATTGCTAATTAATTATTAGTACTAATTAAACAAGATGATAATGCTTGATTATTATTTAAACATTTTTCTTGGATCACCTTTACCTACACACAAATCCCAATTAATCAACTTTTTAATCCCTAATTAGGGTCAATTACTAACACCTTCCCTCCTTTTTCATCCACATTTTCTAGCGACGTAACTTCTTTCAAAATTGACTTCGATTAGCCTCAATCACGAGAACGAAGGAATAAAATGGGTTCATTTTTCTATATGATATTAAAAAAAATTGTACGAAAAGTACTATAAATTGCAATGTGATGAAAAAATACATTGTAAAATGTTATTCAAATTACTTATCGTTTGACTCCAATAAAAGAAATCACGACAACTAAAAGTGAACGGAGACAGTAGAAGTACATTTATTTATCAAATCAATAAGAGGGACACAACCCTAAGATACAACCTAATTTCTTTAAATTTTGACTACCACGTTTTGAATGACTTATAATTAATTATTATGGAAATGACAAGATAATAATAATGGTTGTTAGGATATATAAATCAATAAATCATTTAGAAGACAATGAGAGACTAATACATAACATTGTCAATGCATCCAAAATCCTCCAATTCCATATAAGTATTTAATTTGAGAAAAATAAATCATTTTGCTCACTAAATTATTGATTTTTTATTTTCTATATTTTGATCCTTGTGCTCTTCAATTAATCATGCTTTTAACTCTCAACCAATATAATTGCATATGTAATGTCCATGCCCAAAATAGAGAACCCCACGTTAGGGGGGGGGGGGATAGGGTTACAAGTGGTTGATAATCATGTTTGTGGGAGGGTAGAGAGGATACGATCAACGTGGAACGTCATCTGTCAAATTTATTTTCTCTATTCCATTATGAAAGTCATTTTCTTATTCTGTAACGAATCTTGTTTTTCTAGAGAAACGTTCTCTGAAAAAATAAGGTGAGTTGTGACATAATTAATAATTAATCAACGCTACTTACAAAATATTATATGCATACTTTCAAATTATTAGTTGTAACCATTATGTAAACATTGAAAAGTTTTAAAACTCTACAAAGTGTATTGGATTTCAATTAGAATTTTAGGAGTTTACTCAACTCTAAACTCTAGTTCATGCTGATAAAAATGGTACTATATTTCCTTGAAGATGCATTTCGAATATTCCGCAAATTCATTAAATATTTATAAAGAGATCAATTTAAATCATCTTGGTTTGAGAAGTAATCCATAAACGACTATTGAATCATGGATAAATCTAACGAGAAAAGAATCAAAGATTAACAAATTTGTACTCATAATCTTGATGAATAAAATTATTTCAAAATATTAAAACCTTGAAATCTAAATTCACAGCTCTCCTATTTGAATATCTCCATTCTTAAAAAACCAAATAAATAAATAAATCCATATTTGTAGTAGCACTTTATTATATGGAGCTTTCAAAGTACCATAAATAAAACATAAATAAATAAATAAATTGGTGTCACTGTGTCAGTGAATATTGATTTTGTCTTACTTAGGTCACCAAATATAAATTAGGCATGAATATATATATATATATATATATATATGTTTGTGGCCCCTAAAGTGGCAGTAGCTTGAGCCATACTAGTAATATTTTTAGATGATAGGAAGAAAAAAATTTAAAATTAAATCGTTATCTTTGTCATAAACCAATCTCAAATTGATGAAAATATGTCAAAGGGGTAAAGCATGTTTTGGTATCACACACTTCTCTTTCGAGGTTTCAACAAAATGGTATACGTACTTTCGTTTCTAATATATAAGTATGCTTCAAAATTATTATAAAATTCACTTAAAATAACATGTTGCACTTATTCTCTCGAAGTTTTAAAAAAATTCAGTCATTTTTCATGACTTGCCTCATTGGTTTGTCCTTCTTCAAAGATGTCACGATCTCAAGCTTAAATAAGAAAATTATCATTCCACACTTAGATCCAAAAAAAACAATGTATATTGGTGTTGTTTTACTCTTATTGAGCAAACAAAGTTCATAATGGAATATTTGATATAAGTCTATCATCTACCCAATTGATTTGATGTAAATATTAAGTGCGATAATTGATTTTTTTGTGAACTGTTTTTTTTCCTGCTTCTCATTGAGTATTCTTTACATGCCGAAAAGTCGTGCATTGGGAGGCAAAGGACTCCTTAACAAATACAACTCTATATACAAGGCACTCGGACCCAAGACATCTTCATTAAGAATAAAAGAGTATTTATAACTCTATCACAATCTCGATAATTTCTACACTATCATACATAACTAATACTTATATATATATATATATATATATATTTATTTATGTGAATTCAATTCTTTCATTGATTTGTCAAGTTGACCAATTAAATAAGGACCATATATGTAATGACACACAATGTATTGGTCCACGCGTATGAAGTGTCAAATTCCTTAGCCCCTACAATTAAAGCACACAAGGTACATTTTATACTAGTGAAATAAAGAGTGAACATTAATATTTTTGTGCTACATATAAAGGACAAAATATATATTTTGAAAACAAATAATGAAATTATATTATCCAACAAAATATGAAAAATATTTTCTAAGAAAAAATAAATATGCAATTTTGATAACAATTTTCCATAACTTGTTGATTAATTAAACATGGAAATTAAAAAGTATTTTTGAATGAAATTTAATGTCTGTTTTTATTAACGTATTATCAAAATAGAAGTATTATGTTGAATTAGGTCTTAGACTTAACTCACATCTCAAAAATTAGCTCAAAGAGAAGAGGATTATCCAAGTCTTATAAGGAGTCAATCCATCTCGTGAACCACCAATGTGGAATTTTTTGTCATTCTTTAATAATATATATATATATATATATTGAATACTCTATCTCGATTAAAATGTATTTGTTATTTAATCTATTAAAAAAGGGAATTATTTGTACTTTATTTTGAATTTTTCTACATAGTGATGTTAACTTATATAATTGAAATTTCTTCTTGAATAGTTGAATCTAGAGATATGAGTATATATACATTGAAATCAACTAAACTATGATCATCGATTTATCGTGCTACAAAATATGAAGCAATACTAAATTAGATACGCTTTTCGTTTTATATTAGTTGATCATATTTTATTTTGTACGATACTTAAAAAATCATTAAAAAAAAGATAAATTTACTAATTTCAGCCATAAAAACCTTCTTGAGAAATTTAAACAAAAGTGAACACTTTTAAAAAGAATTTTAGCAAGAGTAATACAGAAAAAAATTTAATTAATGCTTTCTTAATTTAGTAAAATAGACGACTAATATAAAACTATTTATTTTTAGTATAATGAGTTTTTATTTTCTTTTTGATAATTCGTCAATTTCATTTTCTTGGTATACATATTTAAAAAAAATAAAAAATTAAGAGCATCTTAAAATATTTTTATATATTTTAATTTAATTAATTTTAACCATCTTCCACACGTAAGGATTTGGCAATATAAAATGTGAACAAGAACAAGCGTGTAATATGAATAGTGGACTTGTTAACAAATGGGAAAAAACGTAACAAGTGACGTGATGTAGTGAATGAAACTATTTATCAATAAATTAGAGATTTTAAATTTAAATCTCCATACAAAAAAATCATATGGGAAAAACGCTACCCTAGAATGAATCTTATGAACTATAAGTTTAACTCAATCAATTCTCGAGACGAATATTAAATATCGAGTGGAAAAAAAATTTCATAAAATATCTAAGAATATTAAAAAAAGATTGATGTACAACAAAGATGAAGGCGTTGATTGATGAGTGATTGCCATTGCAGTGACGGCAACTACACCAATCCAATTAATTACATTAATTTAATTTAATAAAATAGAAAATATCCTCTTTATTTCAATTTTTATGATATTTTTTATTTTTTAGACTAAAACAGTTTATGTTTGATAGAAATTTGCATAGATTTTTTTTAACTTTTTTGAATAAAAATATAAATTTGTAAACTGTATAAAAAGTACTATAAATTATAATAATTGATAATTCAAAATATTTATAAATATTGACTATCAAAATAAATTTATTTAAATTTCAAAATTTAAAAAATGTCACGTAAAATTAAATTAAGAGTGGAAGAAGAAGAAGTAGGTAGGGGACCAATCTATCGTAGCTACTATAAGTGGACACGTGGTGAGACAGAAATGTGAGCCCCATAATCTTATGTAAGTGTAGTATTTCATGGGGCTACACCGCTATAGCTGACGCGTGTAATACTTTTTGTTAGTTTTTTTTTTCTTTTTTGTTTGAGTTGAACGTCTATCTGAATTTATTTTGATATTTTAAGATTGTCATTAAAATTTATATGTATATTAAAAAAATTATATCAAGTGTGATATCTAACTTGGATTGTCGTTCTTTAACATTAGACTCCTAACTTTGATTTAGGATTCAACTTTTGATCTGAATTTCAAGTTAGGGTTACGAGTTTGGTCTTGAGTTGAGGTTAGTAGTTGTGTTCGGGGTTAGAGTTAGGAGTCTAATCCAAAATAGGTGTTAGGATTAGAATTTGAGACGAAATCTTGTTATAATTTTAAAAATTAGATTCTATATAAGAATTGGGAGTTGAGCTTTGAATTGAGATTATTTGAATAAGAAATTTGAGCCTAGTATTATAATCGAGAGTAACTTAAGAATGGAAGTTGAATCTCCTATTGGGAGCAAGATCGGATAGTAATATTGTTTGAGAGTTTTGGAAAATGTTATTCTAATCTAACATAGAAAAGTTAATTTTATTTAAATCGAAGGAAGATTTAAAAAAATTCAAAAAATTCAAATTTTTTATTTAAAAAAATGTGATATAATTAAGGTGGACCAATTAGTACATTGTGTTGCTTCCTGTGTTTTTGGACTTAGTTGGGTGCATTACGGCGCGTGCTCTTGACAATGGTCCCAATCACACTCCGAAGCAAAGTCAAGTAGGGTCGATAGTAACATGTTATAAAATATTATTTATGTATAATTAAAATTATTTTTAACTTTTGTATAATAGCGTTAAAAATTTTTTAATTTTTTTTTCATATTATATATATTATAAATAAAAATTCTGATTCTATCACGTTTAGCTTATATACTAATAAACCGTACGGAATTTGAGATCATGCCTACGTTAAACTTTTTTACTTTTTTTTTTTTCATTTTTGTTGATGTTTGGCGCGCACTCTTTTTTACTCTTTAATTACTAGTCAAAACACTCCTAGTGCTAGTGCTAGTATTAGTACTACTATTTTTTTTTATATATGAAAATTCAGAGACACACTTATACTATATTAATATTTTATTATTTTTAAATTTATTTTATAAATAATTTTTATCTTTTTTAATCTATATAACACTATATTGTGGGCTCAGCGATTGTTATAATTTTTTTCAAGCTAGGCCATATAGGTTGAAAAGGGGTAGAAAATTATTTGTGAAATAAATTCAGACGAGTAACACGACCTTAGTATAGTATAAGTGTGTCTCTAAAATTTCGAGCATAGGTTGAAGGAATACTTATACATTTTTTCTTTTACATTTCATAAATACGACAGACTAAAAAAAAGTATCAATATAAATTATAATAAAAAAGTTATAGAAATAGTTAATCAAAAGATTCTAGTTTGTTTAAGATTAAGATCATGGTCATTTGGTGGTATTAAATGGAGTATCTGGACAAACAAAGTGAATCAGAAAACTAATTCACGAAATACTAAATAAGTCATTGATTTAATTAATATTAATTAACTCGATAATATATTGTAATATTTTTATACCTTGCTACATGTTTGATTAAATATAATTTTTAACCAATATAGTAAGGGGTAAAGGACTAAGAAGTGACATTTTTCTCTGTGGCCGATTTATAATTAATGTTGATGAGACTTGGTATGCATGAAATTAATTTTTGGCCTATTTATGATTAATATTGATAAGACTAATTCTAAAGGAAATTTTTGTCACATGTTAAATAATTTTAGGAATAATTGGTGAATAAGTAGTGATATCTAATCACAAATACTTTCATTGTTTTAGTTTGTTTTACTTTCTCTTTCTATTTTTTCTTTTTTGGTTAATAATTTTTTAGTTTTAATTTTTGATATGATATTCTTAAGACAGTAAAATTAAAGGATAATTTAGTACATTAACATCTTTTTAATATAAGACTTTAAAATTTAGAAGTTTTTTTTTTATGTGTAAAATCAAAATAAAACAAATAAATTATAATAAAAAGAGTGTTTATTTATTTTTCATTTCATATTAATTATTGTTTGGTTTTGTTATATTTGTTTTTTCTATTACTATTGTTTCTTGTACTTAAATTATTATTTCTTTTGTGAAATTGTTTTAAATTGTTTGTTTAGGTCGACAGTCTATTAGGAATAACTTATTTTATCTTTAAGTAGAGATCACAAGATCTATATATACTCTATTTACTAAACTTTATTTGCTTAACTTTGATTTATCACAAGTATTTAAAAGTAAAGAACATCAAAGAAAATAGATAATTGAAACAATTATCAACAACAATAATAACATACTCAGTGAAATTTTATCAAGTGAAATATAAAAAGAATTTAATATATACACAAACTTTTACTTCTACCTTAGAAATAAGGGATATGGGTCAGAAAAATATCTCAACTTTGGTCGAATTTGTTGTTGTGCTAAACTTTTTTGAGGACCTATTACCTCCCTGAATTATTTAATAGTGTATTTTCTTACCTCTTAAACTATTTAATAGTGTATTTTAAAGACATATATGTGTCAACGTGGACACATTACTATTTATAATTTTGCATTATTTTTTTATGTCCATATGGGCAAATATATATATTTAAAATACGATATTAAATAGTCTAAAGAGGTAATATATCCTCATGAAAGTTTAATCAAAAATAAATTTAAGCAAAATTGAAATGTTTTTCAAAACATTTATCCCTAGAAATAAAGAAACTATTTTGAAACAAAAAATATAAATAAGAGATCTATTACTTTTTAGTCTCTCCTTTACTTTTCTAGCTACAAAGTTCAATTTGGATTAGACCTATGTATAGTAGTCATATGCCAACAATGAACACATCTTCCATGAGTTGGAGACATATTGGGTCATTATTGAGAGGATGATATTTTTTCGTATTCGATATACTGAATAAATATAGATAATTATAAGATAAAGATAAAATTTTAGTATTATTTTCTTTCTTCTTTACGTAGTTATTAGTATAAATTGCACTATGATTAGTATTTAATATCGGATGAAGGTTTTTAAAAAAGTAACCTTTCTAATTTTATGAATAATGATAAGATCTATGTATATTTTATTTTTTCTCAGATTAACTTGTGAAATTCTAATGAATATGTTATTTTTAACTATTATCGAATAAGTTATTTTCTGTCAAAAGAAAATAATATCAAAATAGTTAGCTTGAAATAAAATAATAGAAATGACAAAAGTACATTTTTCCCTCTAAAATAAGATGAATTATATCTTTGTAAATGAACATGTACTTCTTAAAATTAATACATATTATTTTTATATAACAAATTAAATAAATAGTAAAAAAATATGTTATTTCAAATTGAAGTAGTGTTTCTGGATCATCTTTATGAAATATTTTTTGATATAAACTAAATTTAACTCAAACATATAAAAAAGACAAAAAAGAAGAAAGAAAATAGTAGTAATGCTTTTGTTAAAAAAATCACATCAACTCTTTTAATGCCAAACAAGAAAAAAGAAAGAAAAAAAAGGAATTCTTGATTTTGCCCATATTATTTGTTCTTTTGTGCCCAAAAAAAGATTATAAGACGGCCGAATATTCCTTCTTAATTTTCATAAAACATATTTCATATAATTACATAAATAAAAATTCAATAATAATGGATAGACAAAACTTCCCAATTTAAATAGAAAATATTTCAAAGAAACATAATAGTTAAAAGAGAAAACTTGTAACAATAACAACAATAACAATAATAATAATAATAACAATAATAATAATAATAATAATAGGGAAAATGCATAAGT
>CM040624.1:2749345-2784483 GCA_022817965.1 Solanum lycopersicoides
ATACAACATATATATTTTGTTATTATAAATATACATATTATTTTATCTAATATCATATATTCGATAAAATCAATCAATGAGTATCGCTATTGTATACACATAGTGTTATATATATGATAACATACACCAAAATCAACTGTTATAGTAAACGCTGTTGTTTTTTCCTCTATTCTCTTTCTTCTTTACTTTTTCTTATTTCTGTACCAAAAAAATAAATGAACAGAGAGCATTGAAGAAAACACTCTATCAAAAAAAAAAAGAAAAAAAAAAGCCATAGCTATGGAGTTTCAGGACCACTTTTCTCAAGAAATGGTTCTTCATCAACAGCAGCAGCAGCAACAGCAGCAGCAGCAAAACGCAGTATTGCGTTCCATGTTACCTGAATCTCCTCATCACGACGCTCGAAAATCACCTCCGACTTGGCTTAATACTTCTCTCCTTCGTCAACAACACAGTCAGTTCGCTAACGCATCTTCACCTTCCTCAGCTGCAGCTGCAGCTGCCGTTGCCGGAGGGAACAATTTCCTTCATCTCCAGACATCTAACTCCGACTCGTCAAACTCTAACCAGTGGCTCTCACCTACTGCGGCGGCCGGCGGTGGAGGTGGAGGTGGAGGTAACGGCGGTGGAGGTGGGCATAATGATGAGTTATCGGAGTCGATGAATTTTGCGAAGAAGATGAGTCAACAGCATAGTGGAGGAGGAGAAGAAAACAATAATAATAATAATAATAATGAAGAAGAGAACTCGTGGAGAGAGAGAAATGTAAAGCGGATATATTGAATCATCCTTTATACGATCAGCTACTGTCGGCACACGTTTCATGCCTGAGAATTGCGACGCCGGTGGATCAATTACCGAGGATTGACGCTCAGCTAGCTCAATCGCAAAACGTGGTAGCCAAATACTCTGTACTTGGACAAGGTCAACCGCCTCTAGATGATAAAGACCTCGATCAATTTATGGTAAACACTAAATTTCCTTATGTTTCTTCATAATTCTAAGCTTATTCTAAGAAATTTCGTTTTTCTTTCTTCTCGTTTGTATGTGTGTTGAGTTCTAAAATTAGTTTTTGCTTGATATATTTAAAACTATTTTTATCTAATTTGAAAATATTGTAGTTTTACTTTGCGCTTGTTTATCCGCTTGTGAGATTACACTGGCTATGTTGTTCTAAGGAGATATATGTCAAAATTTACAACAAAAATTGGATATGTTTATAGCTGTACTTCAGAAATTTGTAATACTTCTATGAGGATTGAGGTCTGAGGATAGTGAAGTGTTCTTTCGGGCTTATAATATTCATAGTATGCTTGAAAGGTGAGCTCGGCCGGCACAAATTTTTGGCTTTATTTGATGATTTTTAGCATTGAGGTCGTCAACAAATGTTAGTGTGGAGTGAAATGAATGGACTGTTGTTGATGTCATTGTAATGATTGGATTTTTGCGGAAAATACCATTTTAATTCCTGGGGTTTAGATATTTTTTTGGATGTTTAATTTTGATTGGCGTAGCTGATGTAGGAGAGTGAAGGGAGTTGAATAAAGGCTCAATCTTTGGCTTATCATGTCATTTTAGTTATTGGAAGTCTTCACATAAATGTGTTTCAATCTGAAGATTTGGTTTTGAACTTACTAGACTAAGACTTCTCGATATGAATTACTCGGTTGATTGTGTTATTCCTTCTCTGAATTGTGGCCATTGAGAGAAACTTTTGCTCAAGATTGATGCTCTATCTGTATGAGTGGTTTTTCTTGTAAATGTGGTGGGGTATCATAGGTGCTAGAGTGATCATTTATCTATCATGATGCACAAAGTTTAGTGTAGTTTTTGGCAATTTTCTGAATTCATATAAACCTGTAGTGGAAGAGCCACTTGTGTCCTAGGATTGTCAATTTGATACCCTTATACAGTATTTATAGGTTACATTTTTATGTGTAAATATATATATATCACATGTTGAATTCCTTTGGCTTCTTTTTGTATTTACTTCCTTATCGACAATCCTGGCTCTGCCAATGTAAACCTATACAATGAGTTTATAGTTAATCTGGTCAAGGTAAAAAATATGGCTGTGAGCAGCTTCCGTTGTTGTTAAACTACTTCTGCTGTGCTTTGTGATTAACCAGAGAAGTTAGTATTTTGGTTTTTTAGGCCTTGTGAACTATTCTTTTGTAGAAATTTGATTCCTAAATCACATGCTTTGCATCATTGGATTCTGTCCAACTAACGGAGTAAAGGTTTGGACTAGAGAATTTTGGAACTGGATAAGTTCTTTTCAGCTGTGCTTCTATCTTGAGTATATTTCTACAGGAATATATTTGAGAGTTTTAACTATTAAGATCTTTATAGAAATATCTAGATGTCACATCAAAAGAGGAATCTTTTTATCATATACACTAATAATTGACCCCTAATGTAGGGAAAGTGCTTTGGAGAATCCCTTGAGACATCATGTGGATATGTTTGTCTTATTTTTATCTGTTGATCTCTTAGTAGTAGTAATGGTGAAGTAGTTTAACTAACAATAGTTTCTTCCAATGGGAGTGAAGAATGAAAAGTGGATAATCTTTCTAAAATTTTGAAAAAAAAGAACAATTTACAAAGTTTATTATTTAAAATAATTCATGTGCTGCGCACTAATATTGAAAAGCCAACGTTGTCTCAGTTTAAGACTGAAAAATTAAGAAGAAACAAGTTTTGTGTTATTTCTGAAAGATGTTCTTGCTGTTTAATTTTGCAATGTTTATAAGAAATTACAAAGGGAAAACAAAATAGTTTGTATATGATATTTGAAAGATGCTCTTGCTACATAATTCCTTGAGTTGAGGGTCTATCGAAAACAGTTTCTCTTATCTGTATATGTTGTTTGTTGTTTGCTCTTGCTGTTGACACTGGATATGTTTTTTGTTGTTTGCTCGTGCTATTTAGCTCTATCTTATGAGTGTGTACTAAATCAAGAGTTCATCTCATCTTTTTGCTTCGAATTTTGCAGTATGCATTGTCTATAGACACCAACAGTTACAGAACCCTTAAGCTTAAGTAATTTATCTTAGTTTCATAATGTTGCCAAGTTAATAGTAACTATGAACCACAAGCATCGGTATAATTGTTAGCATTATAGTAAGTTTGTCTTGTGCAAAAACACAAGTGTACGTCCTGTACATATTACCTCATTATTTTGTATCTTCTTTTATGGTTTCTGATATGTAATAACATTTTCATGCACACATTTCTGCATTTTTTTGCTCCTCTTAATCTTAACTGCAAATTATACATTTTATATCCACATTAAGAGATGTGATATGTTATCTCATACTTCCTTTGTCTCTTCCTTTTGTCTTGTTTCTTCTGATGCAGACACATTATGTTCTGTTGCTCTCTTCCTTTAAAGAACAACTGCAACAACATGTCCGCGTCCATGCAATGGAAGCTGTCATGGCTTGCTGGGAGCTCGAACAATCTCTACAAAGCTTAACAGGTAACATCATTGTCTACTCCGTCTTTTTATTTTGTTCGTTTTGTTTTCTAATTGATTTTATTCTTCTTGTAGCCTGCCTATCTTTTGTTTCTTCATGTTAAACTCTTAAAGTTAATAAGCTTAGATCATATGTCACTGTCCGTCAGATATTTCCTTTCTTTTGTATTTTCATCTTCATCCCTTTAATGTTGCTATTAAATCCATTGTGATGCCAAAACACCATTTGTTTGTAATTACACTACAACCAACCATATGTGATACTCATGATTGCCTTATTATAAGCTATATTGTAAGGACTCTCCAAAAATCTTGTTGCAGCCGTAATGGATCCTCCAAAAAATGCACTATTTATTGAGAATTTTCGACACGTACTTGTTGGCAATTTAAGGGTCCAGTAAACACAGATTATAAATCCTTCGATTTCTGTTACTATTTGTCGATTCCTTCTACCTCGATAATTGTTTTTGGTTACTGTTGGTTGTTTTTGTTATTATCTGTTATTTCTTGTGCTTCCGTTACTTTTTTTCTAGACTGCTTTGCACTGTTTTCCCTTGAGCCAACTGCCAAGGGTCTATCAGTAACCACCTCTCTACCTTTGAGGTAGGAGTAAAGTCGGAGTACTCTCACACTCTCCAGGTCCCACTTTGTGAGATTATACTCGATATGTTGTTGTACGTTTGTCCGAATTAATAGGTCGATCGATAGCCTCATTCTTCTAATTCAACATTGTTTTCTTAGTAATGACACTTATGTAGTCATCCATCACATAGTCAGTAAACTGTTATATTGCTGAAAAGAGAACAAAAGAATGTCTGCTCCACCAGCTTTTCTACAGTTACATATGCATGTAGGCCAAGTGTGTGTTGCAGACTTTTATAATTACTCAGATGATCTGTCAACAGGGGTAGCACCAGGTGAAGGTACAGGAGCAACCATGTCTGATGATGATGATGACCAGGCTGATAGTGACACAAACTTTTTGGATGGAGGTTTTGATGGACCAGATAGCATGGGATTTGGTCCTCTTGTACCTACTGAAAGTGAAAGGTCCTTGATGGAGCGTGTTAGGCAAGAACTCAAGCATGAGCTCAAACAGGTAAAAGAAACATAACTTTTGGATCTTCTGATACTGTTCAAAAACATAATAATAAAATTAATACAGTAGAAATAGTATTGTACCCTCCGTTAATGGTTTTAAGCATTTACACTAAAGGCTCACACAATTCAACGGGTAAGCTAAACGGCATAAGTCGCACATTCAAGTCTCACTATCGCTCATTATCAGAGACAATTGGTATGCTTAGAATCGGGAACATGTTGACATGTACTATTAAGTAAATAATCCCTCTGTTTAAATTTGTTAGTCTTACATTTCAACATATAAGCAAAACCCAAAGAAGTCTTGCTTTCAAGGCTTATTAATCACTCGTTATCAAAAAGAATATCACTTGTTTGATCTATGAAAAAGAATTACGCCTACACGTGATATGTTGTAAACATAAATAAGTAAATAACAATGTATCCTATCTAATGACTTCAATATTATACCGATAAAGCTCGAAAGATAACCTATGTTTTTCTTCCCCCTAAAGCTAATGAGTTTCTTGATTTTGCTTTTCATTAAAGGGTTATAAGGAAAAAATTGTTGACATTAGAGAGGAGATTTTACGCAAAAGAAGAGCAGGAAAGCTGCCTGGTGACACTACATCTGTGTTGAAAGCTTGGTGGCAATCACATTCTAAGTGGCCTTATCCAACTGTAAGTACAACAAAAGAGAAGTTCATATCATAGATTTCGAAGGGACCTATTATACTACTATATTTCTCACTTTTTTTTTGAACAAAATTTATGTTGTAGGAGGAAGACAAAGCACGATTAGTGCAAGAAACAGGTTTACAACTGAAGCAGATAAACAATTGGTTTATTAACCAAAGGAAAAGGAACTGGCACAGCAATCCATCAACATCTTCTTCTCAGAAAAGCAAACGCAAGAGGTAGATTGATCAAGCATTCTTTTCTCCCTATGTTTGGTTGAACTCTTCAAAACTATTGTCAGGTATCGTCCAATTCTTCAAAAGCAATTTTGAAGGATTTGACACGGTACGACAACACCTTTGGAGGTCCAAGCAATATAGCTTTTCCCTTAATCATATGCTATGTTGCTTGTACTCTTCAAAATGTCGTTACATCCTTGTTGGATCCGACATGCATCCCATTACATTGTTAAAGAGTCCAAGCGACATATCTCACATACTTTAGGATTTAAGGTCGATAGTGTAAAGAATTTTACACTATCAATTTGTTTTACTCCCTCCGTTCAATTTGTTTGTCTTACTTGCCAGTCCGTTTTAAAAAAGTCCTTTTCTTTTTCGACAACTCTTTAATTTCAACTTTTTCACTTAATATGTTTAAGATCACTAGATTAAATGACATTTTGGTACATTCTACGTATCTTTAATTTAAAAACTGCAAGATTCCAAATTCTTATTCACTTTCTTGACCTCTGTGCCAAATCAAAACCAGACAAACAATTTGAAACAAAGGGAGTAGTAACATGGTCTAGCTATTAGCTTGGCTTATTGTAGTTATCTTTTAAGTAACCTGATCGGTGTCTTTCACATGTAACTATCTTTTAGGCGACTTAATAATATAAACTAGCGTATACATAAACTCTTTAATGCTAATCTCGATATTCGATAAAAGTAGTGCAGGTGAAATCAAGCAGTAAAAAAAAAAAGACATGATGAAGAAGAATATGAAGTTTTTGTGTTCTAGCAAAGCCATAAAGATTCATCACAAAACCAAAACATGAATGGCTAGAATTTGGGAAATTGAATTAATGAGTTTTTGGCTGTGTGAAGTAATTGACCACAGAAACTTCCCAAGCTGACCTGGTTGACTAAGATATGCTTTAGAAAAAAAGAGAGTATAGATACTTGTGAAAGTAATACTAGCACTTTCTTATTTTTATGAGGTTAATTTTCTATGTTTTAAGTCAAATATTTTAGCACAACAGGTTTCAGTTTATATAATTTTGTTTTGTATCAAATATTTTGGTGGCTATGTTGTAATTTTGAATTCTAGTGTTACTCATTTTTGTGAATAGAAGTTGTAGATTATAATTACTTAGTTCCACTGAGCTGTCCTTATACTAATATATTACTTATTCTCCAAATCATTTTAAAATGTCAAACTAATATAGATATTGCGATAACATACTCATATCAATCATTTTTCATGTATGAATAATTTACCTCCTAATTAACTATTATAACTCTTTATTTATACATCATTTTAATTATTAACATATATCACCATCAAAATAGCTGAAACATTAGTTGGTGGGTTGTTATTGACTTTAATAAGCTTTCAATTGTTTATATTTAGTAGCTAATAGAAGAGCACGCCATAGATTAATTAGGGATGTACTATTTTTGTTTTTGTTTCATGCGAGCCTATATTGAAGTTCCGATTAAATTTAGATCGCGCACTGCAGGGTTCATTCAGGAGTAGCGCTCCCAATAGGATTTTCTTCATACCTAGGGCTCGAACTCGATACCTCTAGTTAAAGGTGAAATACTTTTATCCGTGCTAATTCTACCTCTAGTTAAGGGTGAAACACTCTTACCAGTGCACTATAATTCATGTTAATATGATGTAAGGTTTAATTTGAGCTATATTCATTTTTTTTTCTAAATATTTAAATGATTTTGTCTCTTCATCCTATTTTCCTGCTACTTCATTTTTATAAAATAAATCCGTAATTTATGGACAAATTATGTATGATGACTAGACTTAATAGTATTAGACAAAAAGTGGGGCCCATGAAAGAGAGAGACAGAAAAAATATCTAGATTTTTATTAGAGTAGTTATTTTGTATCTTATCAATTTAATTAGTTTTTATTAAAAAAAATTAAATATTTCTTAATTTATACGTGTCATCCTTAAGACCATGCTAACCTAGCTCTTTGTATGGTTCATCTAATTGATGGTATTGATTCCATTACTTTCATCATGAATAACTTCTAGAAGACTATAACAATTCAAAACTTTTAAATTATTTAATTAAAATAACAAGTTGAAAATGCATGAATATATTAAGAAAGTGTATATTTAAAAGGTATTGAATGAATAGACATTTGAGTTTCAAAGTTAGGTTTGATTGTTGAACTTTAGTAGACATAAAAATTTGAAACATAAGACATTTTATTCAAAATTTAGATATAAGTTTAAATATTGAGTGTACAAACATTATGTCAAACTTACATATCACAGCAACAAAAATAATGTTAGCAGCAATAAATATATACGTTAACAAAGGTGCTAAGATTTTCATCGTCATTAGTTAAATGTCATTGAATTTAATATCGTTATAGATTTTAGAAATACTTACAAAAAAGAAAATGAAAATTGTCACTAAGAACATATTTAATGATAATTAGTTATTACCATTTATTAATTATCGCTAAAGTATGTGTGTTTGATATATACTTGATAGGTAGAATTTGATATCTCACTTGACCATTATACGTACAAAATATCAAGGTAAATGAACAATATCGTTAATTTCATCAAATTTTGGTTCATATAATGTATGTAGTAGTTTCAACTGGTAACTTATGTATTTTTAAAAAATATTAATCTCATTGTGTAATTTTCTCTTCATTTTAATTGTATGATTGATCCTACAAATGTACAAAATAAAATCATTTAAGCATAATAATTTACTCATGTTAAGATTAGAGTTCCAGAGCTATCAATTTGACGGGTCTAATTTGACAAGCCCAATCCTTAATGGGCCGTGAATTGGGCTAACCCATCTTTTTAAAAAAAAGGATATTTACCTAAATCCCATAAGTTTAAGTGTTAATCGCTTAGATATATTCTAGTTTGTAGTATTACGTATTTTTTCAGGTTTTAGTACCTCCAAATACGTCTAGATACATGCATCTCGGATAAATAGATCAAATGTAGCTGTAATTTGTTCTAAATACATTGTATCCTAGTGGATTCATATATATATGATACATAACAAATCTCGCTCGTTTCTCTCACCTCTCTCTCATGAAATTCCAGATACACGTGAATCACTCATGATACATATTGATACATGTATGTAGTGTAATTTGCATGTATGTGGGATACATACAAATCTCGCTCGCCTCCCTCCTCAATCTTGCTCGTCTCTCCCCCTATTGTTATTTATTTGGTGGCAAAAGTATACGTATCTAAGAATAAGACACGTAGAAAATTCTTAATTAGTAGTAAAATACATAATATTTTGAAAGTATAAATAATAATAATTCGTACAGTAGTGAAGTATGTTGAATTATATATTTTTTTCTTAAATAATTTAAACCTAAATTCTAACCTAAAAATGGCAGCTTAAGTATTTAACAAGACAATATACATAGTATTACAAGATAAGATATATAGTTTCTCAATAGTACTTATTGAGTACTACTACAAATTATTCAATAATTACAATTGTTAGTAACGTCCATTATGTAGGTTAGAGAAAACGGTAAGAACCGATCAAAGGTAGTTGAGAGTTGTTTCGCTATCCCTGCTTACGAATAGTCGTAGTATATATTTTTCTAGTTTCTTATCTTTAATCGTCGTAGTATTTACTCTTTTAGTTTCTTGTCTTTACTATCTGTCTTTTCTTATACTTTGTTAATTGTTTTCTTTTATTGTAGTTATCCTCTTTTTTTCAAAATATTTTGTCATATTCTATAATACTCTATCACGACTTCTTCACTTCAGTTATATTCTTCTCGCGAGTATTTCTTTTTCTTCTTTTCTTGAGTCGAAAATCTATTAAAATAACTTCTTTATTTCTCAAAATAAGTACAAAGTCTACATTCACTCTACCCATCCTAAACCCTACATATTAGAACTACAATATGCATTATTATTATTATTATTATTATTATTATTATTATTATTATTTTATGACTTTAGTCTAAGCTTTGCAATATAAATATATATGATAGGTCAGACAGACAGTGAGATTGACTCCTCTATTTTCATTGCTATACTTTTTTTGATTTTTAAAATTGAACAAATACCTATATATTTCATTAGGAAAAATAAAACATCACCATCACTAAATTATAACTTTACTTGGTTATTCATTTTATCAATATTTTAGGACAAAGGAATCTTCCAAATATCTCTAAAAACGTAGACAAGTTGGCCACAACAATATTTTGGTCAATAATTTTAAGAACATTAGTACAGTATACATACAAAGAATTGAAATTTCTTTAATCGTTCACATCGTGGGATGCACATAGCTTGGTCTATAAAGGCGGCGATAAAATAATAAATACTTTTATTTTTAATTAAAAACTTAGAATTTAATTTTTTAGCATGAAATTATCATTTTGTGCAAAATATTTTGTTTTTAAAATGAAAATTAATTAAATATAAAATGAATATAGAATAGAAGGTCGAAAAATCATACTCCTTCCATCTCATTTTATGTTGCACTTTTCGCATTTCGAGATTTAAACAAGTGTATCTTTGACATTTTGAATTATCGATTATTATGACTTATAGTGATTTTTACGTAGTTTATAAATATATAAATTTTATTTTAAAAAATTCAAAAGATATCTGATCAAAATTAAACTGTTAGACTCTCGAAAAATGAAAGATGACGCATAAAATTGAACAAGAGAGGAAAGTAACTAAAGTTTCTATGAATGTGGTTGCCACATGTTTCTGAGCCGCCCTAGGCCGGCTTTTGTTTTAATATAGAGTATCATAAGATTAAATAATATTTTAAAAGATTTAATATATATTTTTTAAATTTTATGTTAAATTAAAATAAAAGAAGTATTACTAATAATATATATATATATATATATATATATATATATATAACTTTATTCTGTATTTGTCAATAGAATGAAGTGTAATTTTCTTTTACTTTACTTTTACAATAAGCTATTAAATAGTTTACTTTGACATGAAATGTTTTATTCTATATTTCTAGATTCGTTTCCTTTGCTAAAGGAAAAATGAAGTGAACGTAACTTTAATATATGAAAATCAATAATTTTCACCATACAATAATAAAACTATTGCACATTATGACTAGTTAGTGCACATTAGTTTATTTATTTCATTTCAATAATATAGAAAAAGAAAATACTAAGCATGCAACATTGAATTACATATAATTCATGTATTAGTATATATATATATTATAAGAAACAAAAAGAGTGAATTAGACGATTATTTATTATGTATATAAAAATCTCCTAAATAAACATGCGTTCACCCGTATAAATTTAATCAATTCATAACGAACTTGTAACATATCTATTCATCCGTTTAAAAAAAAAAAACTGGCATACCTAAAAATTTCGAAAAATTATTCTATCCTAAAAATATATATAAAATAAAAAACTAAATATCTTATTTATGAAATTACATTATATATATATATATATTATATATATATATATATATATATATTATATATATATATATATATATTATATTAGTTTGTGATCTTTAAAATTAAAACATCCAAAACAAAATATAAAGAATGGTTAACTAATCACAAGTTCAATAAATTTAAGTACAAAAATTGTAAATGGGGGAATTTTACTTCTACAATAAATTAATTAAATTTATATAAAATCAATTTCATCACCATTTTCTCTCCTAAATATACAATAAATCATAAATCACAATTATTATTATTTTCTCAAATAATTATCACAAACCATCATTTTTATTTGGATTATTATTATTATTATTATTATTATTAGCAACAAAACCAGAAAAAGGAGCAGCAAATCGAGATGAGAAATTACGTAAAAGCCCATCATCATCTTCCCTACCATCACCACCGCCATTGTCGAAATTGAGAGCATAACTATCTGAATCATACTGAAACTGCGTCGTTTTAGCTGAAGATTTCTTAGGATTACAGTATTCCGATCCTTACCAAATTCTTCCATTTGGGTCCAGCTACAAGTTCAGAATACTCTTTTCAATTCCTTCACATTCTTCACTATCCAGAATCTCTGTTTTCTCTTTCATGGAGTAGAGAACTTGCTTCTCCTTCTTTTTGGGTTGATGGGAAACAGGGGAATCTGAAACAGGCGCACCAAATTGAAGAGGTTCTTCGTGAAAATAGGAATCTGTTCCTTCTTGGGCAGTTTCTCTGATAGGTGAATAAGTATTGTTCATCATTTTACTTGAAATTCAGCTGAAAAATCGATCTGGGTGTGTGTGTTTTGGGGTATATCAGGTGTTCTTCGTCGTGCTCTGTTTAATATTCTTGCAAATTCAGCTGAAAATCGATCTGGGTGTTTGTGTTTTGGGTATATTAGCTGTTCTTCGTTATGCTCTGTTTAATATTCTTGAAACTTCAGCTAAAAATTCGATCTTGGTGTGTTTTTTGGGGGACTCGAGTGATGGGTGTGTATCTTAGCTGTTCTTCCTTGTGCTCTGTTCTTGAAAATTCAGTATGTTGGGTGTTTGAGATTTGGGGTTTTGAGTTTGGGTGGGGTGGAAGATGAATGGTGGTGGAGATGGAGAAAAATGGTGGATATATATATATATATATATATATTATATATATATATATATATAGGTGTTTTTTGATGATTTTTCTTTTTGACTAAGTAAAACTTTGGTTGATTATTTTCTGGAATTATATGATTTTATATTATATGGTCAATTGTTATGGAAATATATACTTAATTATAATATTATTTCTTTTATTGTCATTGGGATGTAGATGGTTATTAATTTTGGCACGTGAAAAGAAAATGTACAATATACTCAAATTAAGATATAGATATGAGAGATTAGTATTTAGTTGTCTGACGGGACGGATATAAGGTTCGATATAAAGGTAGATCGAAAATACTGAGAGATGCTTATTGAGATAATCTTTGATGAAAGAATATAAAAATTAAGAATCAAATCAAAAATATTAAGTAATGAACGTTGTTTAGATTTTATATTCTTTCTCTTGCTATTATAGTAATTATTATTGAGGACAAATAATTAAAAGATTTAACTAGAAATAATGAAGTATCGAAAGCTAAGAAGAAAAAGGGAAATACAACTAAGTGTTCACAACGCGTTGAAGGATATGTTATAGACTATAGTCATCATTTTGGATATGACTTTTTCTTTTTTATGGATACTAAAGCATTCTTTCCTTTGTGATCAAAAAGCCATATGTTTATCTCGATTTTCGATATCATTTTTAAAATTTCGATTAATTTAATTCACATCGAATAAAATTAGTTAAATCTCTTAAAGTGAGAAAGATCATGTTAATTAGTCCTATAACTCGCAATATAATTAAAATAGAAAAGAGACTATGTACTATATAATAAATCTAATATAATAAATCAAATAAAACTAAGTTCATTAAAGAATAATTAGACGTTAAAATACTAGTCCTAAAAGATAAGAGATCCGTTAGGTGTTGGGGACAGGTTGTAAGATATTTCAAAGTAAAAAGGAACAAGACATAATTAATTGCGAATTATATTCATTATCGGATACAATAAATCAAAAATTTTCCAACTATAGAGTTTAAAATAGCGAAGAAGTAAGTATCTCACCAAGCCGATGAGGTCAACATTTTGTTTACACACACACAAAACAAAAAAAAAACTATACATGTAATTTTTCAAACAGAGGAATTTCATATTAGTCAAAATATTGTATCATGCTTCTTGATTTTTCCTTTTAGGATAGCACAATTAAATTAATTAATCAAGCACCAGCAATCTTTAAATCACACTCATTAACAATATGTTGGTTGAAATTAATTCATGATTTACATAATGAAACTATAATTGTAGTTAGGTGCAAGGGTCCATCTACAAATCACTTTTGTAAGCCAATACAAGGAGTAAAATCATATAAATATATGAAGATTAAAAGATTTGTCTAATCAAAGATATATATTTTACTTTATTAGTCAAAGAAAATGGCCATATATTTCAATAGATTAACGTGTTAAAAATTTCACTAAAAATGCATATTTTTTTTCAAATAGGTTTAAGACGCATTAATCACGCAATAATATATGAAGTGGTTGAGTTGGGGAGAACATGATATGCCTTTCAAAACACATGATAATCGATTAATCAACGCCTCAATCCCCACCAAGTTGATGATCGCCTACATAACAAACGTGAGAGAAGAAATGTGTTGTTACTTTGACTTCGATTTAGAATGTAATTTGGTCAATATTGGAACACCTAATTAAGATCAATAAATAAATGCTAATGGAGGTCTAAAAAAACGCAGAAAAACAACGATGAGGCAACTATCATAATTGTGTTAGCTGTTGAGCATATTTATATACGCTTAAGTTTATCAAGGTAAAAAAAAAAGAGCAACTACAAAGACAGGTGCGTTTTGAAAATTAAGTTTTAGCTTGATTGGTGGTTTTGCTGAGGCATGATGATTGTTGGTTTTGTCCTTTGGGAGGGATCTTAAGCTGCCATTCACTCGTAGCTCGTTTGCGATCTCAGTAAAGTTTAGGCCTCTCGGAACTGGTTCAGTGCTGACCAACATGCTCTCATGAAGTGACCGCCTACATTGGGTCACAGGATCGGGCACACGAGGAGCAGGTTACCACGCATAACGGTAAGTGATTCAGTTAACACCTGCAAGATTTCAGGTATGCGCGGTTTGTGTTTAAGAAGGCATTTAGACCATATGTTGGAAGTCGTGTACCAATTATAGGCCCCATGAGTGCAATTCCGAGCATATGGTTCTTCTCCAGTAAGAAAGTTCCCACAGTACAAATTCCGAAGGAGAATACGTCAACTACAACACACAACCAGCAGAGTATGCGTCAACGAGCAAGGGTAAAGGAGATAGAAGATTATGATCCCCTTACTAACTCTTTCAATTTGTTTGTACATCTAAGTCCCCCCCTTTTGAGTCCGTGTTAAAAAAGACTCTTCCTGCTTACCTTTTTGTGCAACTTTTTTAATTTCCACTTTCAGTACATGTTTAAGACTACAAGATTGAAGGACATATTGTGCAATGTCTACAATATAATTAGTTTCAAGACACAAGATATAAAAGTCTAGCTTTACTTTCTTAAAATCCATGTGAAGTAAAAAACAGACAAACAAATTGAAACAACAACTTTTTTTTTATTACTTTCAGATACAAGACTGCTCGCTTTCCATTGAGAGTTTCTGGTGCCATCCCAGGGAAGAGTTTCTCGTACACCGCCTGAGATTAGTGTTTGACATTTCACTTTAGGTCCCAAATCGCCAACCTAAAACAGGAGAGATTTCCAGCGTCAGTAACGAGATGAACGGATGATAAATACGGCACAGGAGGTTTTAATATTCTCAGTGGACTGCTTTCGTGTTTGAAGGTGTTTGGCACAAGGTAAGAGATAACACTTAACAGCACAACAACTGGTATGGATTCTGAAGCAGGCATGGCAGACGACTAGGAAGATATCGATCAAAACAACAACAAGTAAAAATAATAACACTAAGGATGATAATGATGATTATAACTACAATGACGATGAATGAACTAATTGCATAGATGGTAACTGGAGGTGAATTAGTATTGCTCAAAGGCCACTTAAGCCAGAAGCGAGGCTCCAAAACATGATTGAGACGGCTATCGCGCTCGCTTATGTGTGCTGTTGTGTAATCATATCAAGTTTTCTAGAGCTATACTTTTTCACTTTCCGAATTAACGTTCTAAAGGGACTGCACAAAAGATTAAATTTCACCTTAATTCATAAAAATTTTCAATTCGTTGCTCTATTATATTTGTTATTCGTGCTATATAATATTAGTCTTGGAACTAATCACATATAGCTTTGTATTTTTTTCGTCCCTTTTAAATGCCTTTTCTTCACTAAAGCACCACATTTTTATTTTCATCTAAAACACGTACTTTTTAATTTGTCGCTTAAAGTTCGCCGCGAAAAAAACCTTACAGCTTTTTTTAGGCTTTTTCGCGCTTTTAATAACACATGGCAGGATACACATGGCACAGTGACATGGATCTCATAGGATCACTGTTGTCAAGCCCAATGTGAAAAAGCATAGAAAAGGAACATGCCTTCCAGATAGTGCACAAGCAAAAGCAGAAACCAACGTTAGGGGTAAATAGTAAAGAAAAGCCCGAACCATAATTGTTTGCAGGAAAAAAGTCAGATACAAACAAAACATAGTTTGACAAAGAAAATGGAAAAACTCTCGATGTCATATAAAAAAGGAAAAACGTAGCAGTCAAATTTTAATAACCTTATCATTAATACGTTCAGAATTTGGTACAACATGCAATTATTGGTTTTTAATTATTGGATATTATAACTTGCTATGCTTCCAATTTCTTGTCACCTAACATATTTACTCACACACTTTTAATAATGGTTATATGTGTTTCCTTTGCTTCAATTACCTAGTATTAATTGGTTGTTGCTACTGTTCCTACTTCCCCGTTATTTCAGCATGACTTCTCGCCACGCCGCTTGTAATTTTCCTTCCATACTTGTTTCTTATCTCATGGGATATCCTTGTCTATCCATCCCACTACTAACATAACAACCCCTAAGGACTTCCAAAAGCTAAAGTTGAAAGCATGGGAAAGAATATACAAAAACCTGAATTCTCTTTGGATTAAAAAAAAACTTGATTTCTCTCTTCTTTTTGTAAGTACGGTGCCAGTCTAGCTTGCGCACACCTCAATTAATCACGCGGGATACCTGCAACCTCCTACTAGCACAGGTACCTTGTCCACCAAGGTTTGAAGACATGGGAAGAAATCACTCAAGTGTTTTTGCCTCCTTTGGATGTTTACTTAAGCATGAGAACTTGGTTTCTCTCTTGATGTCACAATACCTTAAAATGGCTTAGTTACTCAGTACTCACTTAAGTAGCACAAACCTAGATGTTGTCACCATGACGGACATAAGTGCAGGAATTAAACAAGTGTCTTGCATCCATAGATATGAAATTCTTCATATAACCACAATCCTCTAGGAAAACACCGAAAGATAAAAGATGATGGATACATCTAAACAATTTAAGATCAAAGCAAGGTCCATTCACATTCAGCAAAGGTAATTCTTTAAATTGAATTTTTATATGTCTAACCACTTCAACTGAGCATAAATATGAAATCATGTTCTTATGGTGTCTAGAAGAGTAATACAACTGCCCTAAACAGCTCAAATAATAACTAAAGAAAATTAGGTGAGCTGGATTGTTTTGATATTATTTCAATAAGGTAGTGACAATTGACACGCCTAAGCACAATTGATGTCACCTAAAACTTAAAGCCTCATTAGCTCGAGTACAGAGTAATTTTTCCTATTTTGCTCAGGCATATATAGCCTAAACTGTGGAGGTATTTTTGACACGGGAAATAAAATTTCGTTCACAATCCAGGTTTTCTAAAATGAAAGAATTAGAGAAGGCGCCTACTGCACCTATTATAGGTTTTCTAAAGAAGCAAGAAATCCCCAAGGACCAGTGGCGCATGGTTCTAAACTCAATAGATAATGGACCAGTCCCTCTACCTTTCTCCACTCAAATACCTAACTTATGTCTGCAGCAGGCTTTGAACCTACTGCACATACTGTAGTTCTTCGATGAAGTTTTATATATGATATTCTTATCATCTTTTAAAATTACCTGCTCAAACTAGTTCCCGCAATGAGGTCTTTGAATTTAATCTCTACCTCACCACATCAGGTCATTACATTTGAACACACAGAAAATGCAGGTCCACCTGCAGGCATATCTGATATTGATTAATAAGCAGAAACCATAACCACTCTCAGCCCCTAAACATTGACCCCTGGAGCACGCAGCTAGTCTCAAACAAAAACCCAGTGTATATGATATCCAGTGTTAATGCCGATGGAATGCAATAAGGTCTATGAAAGATCTTAAAAGTAATTCAACGTGATATACCTTGTACACAACCTGGAGTGAAGTAGTCACAGAGACTATCATAGGTCACCTTTCCCAGTAATAGTTTGGAGGGACATTTAATTTAGAAGGGAACAACACAGGTGCAGGAATAAACACTGTTATTTTCTCAGGATGGGGTCCCTCATACTTTCTGACAAATGGTATAAAACTCAATCGTCTTCAACTATAGGATAAGCCATGGAAGATTAGAAGGCTGGAAAAGCCAAGAAGTGAAAGAGTTTTGCTTTCGGCGCCATCTCAAGGCTGGCTACTATATCAAGATGTTCTACTACACCCAATGTGAAATGATGCACATCATCTATTGTATCTCAAACAATAAATTACAATACCTGCTTCATTTTTTGAAAAGATACAAAGTTTATCAGTTTTAAATTACGATGTAACTGCTTCAGCTGAGAACTTCTTGAGATGTTAAGTAACAAACGCATCACCTCAAATGCAAAAGCAGCCTCCAAGCTCTAAATCTTTCTTTAAATTTTGATAAGACCTCCAAGTCTAGTGTGTCACTCAATGAGAGTGATGATCTTTCAGGTTCAGGTGTGTCATACTTGGGTATCAGATTACAACGAATATTCAGTTATTAATGTCAAACTGTGATCTCTTTACATCTTTCATTGTAGTTTACCTGCCCCATTCTGAGCTTAGGACTCCCTTACCTCATGCTCAATAGAAAATTATGCTTCCATTGCAGATTTGCAAATACAGAATATAACATTCAATTACTTTCTTTAGTTAAACGAGAACTCAGAACCACTGCAAAAATGTTATTAGGTGATGTTTTACTAAAATAGGCAGAACAATTAACCATCAGCGAACTCCTAACTGTGCATAAAACTTGAATTAGTCTCTGATGTCAACATATAATAACATTTGTAAGACACAGATTTAACACTTATTCCCCTTGTTGAGATAATTGGCTACTAAATCTTTAGCATTTATGCACATCATTTTTTATCAACTAACAAATAAAACTATATCCCGGTGATGACTAACCTTGCATATTGGACGGTGGGGATCACGCAGATTAACCAACAGATTGTCGCTTTTCAAGTCAAAGTGCACTATATTCTTCCCATGAAGATACTCCATTCCAAATGCAACATCCATGGCAATCACGAGGCGTTTCCTCTTATCCAGATTTCTGAAGACAGTACGTGATGCATTTAGTCATCCCATTTTTTATGTGTACCACCACAAATAGTATACAATTTTATCGTATGCAGAAGAGTACTATAAGTGCTCAAACTGATCCCACAAAATCAAGGTGAATGTCATGAAAGAAACCTACTCATCCACTAAGTAACTACAGGAACCACCCTACCCTCATGGCACACTTGAAAAAACCCATCTGAAAATGATGTGACCTTTAACCTACCATTGCCCTATAATTGCATGAAGACATGAATTTATACCACCAAGTTATTTAATGACTAAAACCATAGCAGAGGTCAACCCTAAAGCAAGTTTAACCCAAAATTCAGTGGTATAAAAAAAAGCAAATTAAGTAACTATGAATTAGGATTCTATTACAAATATCTTCATATGGAAGTAAAGATTGAATTACCAATAAACAGTAACTCCATTTAATCCATGCAAGCAGAAAGAATAACAAAAAGAAAGGTCACCTCTCATTCTTTTGTAAAGCATTTCTCAAGGACCCGTTAACCATATATTCTGTAACAGTCGCCACCGAGCCACCTGGACCATCTAGCACAACACCATAGAAGGCAACAACGTTTGGATGGTGCAAGTCTGCAAGTTTGATGGCTTCATTCCAGAAATCATCCCTCTAAATGAAAAAGATAAGCAGAGACATATTATAAACATGGATAAAGGACGCAAAGATCTTGGTAAATTAGTTAAATTATCAGGTGTAAGGATAAAGACGAGAGACAGTAAGAATTTGAAAGGAGGAGGAAAAAGATACCAACCATACGCTCTTGTTCTGAAGCTTTCCCAGCGAAACACCTGTCATTAATCCTTTTAATTGCAACATCAGTACCCCTCCACTTCCCATGATAAACAGTGCCAAAAGTACCAGAACCCAATTCTCGAATCTCCTCGAGGTCATCATTCTTTATAATCTATTCACAAGAATGCACTTTCAAAACATGGGAAAATGAAAAAATTACTACGTGGCAGTGGCAGTGAAAGATAAGTTCACTTTTCCATTTAGGTATAACAAATTATGGGAATTGTACTGGACAAGAAATGTCGAACCTGCAAGCGTCCAATGCCACCTGATACAGGAAACCCAAAATTTGCTCTCTCTGGAAATTTAGTTTTAGTTTCCTGAACAGAGATTACTTCTGATTAGCAAGACTGGCAAAGAAAAGATACAAGAAACTGATTCCAAACAACTTGCATAGCAGCAGCTGTTGTTTGTGTGAGAATTTAAGACCTCAAATTTATCCTTGGGGTCCTTTCCGGCATTAGTGCTTTCAAATTCAACATTCTGTTGACTTGAAGATGGGGACTCACTCCTCCCATGTGAGGAAAGGTCAGCATTAGATGGAGTTGATGACTGAAGAACAGAAGCAGCGACACCCTCAGCAACAGCCTGAAGTTCTTGCTTAATCATTTCCTCCTCTGAGCCTTCAATAGCAAATAGGAAAGGAAAACGTTAGGACGGCAAGTATATAAGATGACCTACCAATACTGAATTCCAGAAAAATCGAAGCTTCTCACCTTTCTTGGACCATGATTGATCTGAACTGTAATCTGTATTACCAGAGGGAAGGTAAGCTCCATCCTCCAACCGAATTTGTGTTTGTAATCCACCATTAGTAGTAGTTGGCAACTCACCGGTATTGCCAAAACGATTCTCGCCAGAATAATCCTTGGTGCCAACAGCTTCCTTTTTTAGCTGAAGTCTACTAGGTTTAGGAGGAGGGAAATGAGAATCGTGATGTAAGTTCCAAGGATCCTGGTTGCTATATAAAGAATTTGAATTCTCCTGTGCACATGGTGAGGTACCATCGAGTATGGTCATTACCGCAGTAGTAGGACTCACCATTGGCTGGAAATGATGAACCCCATCTTTCTGTTCAGCAATAGCTGGAGTTCTTTCTGTTGCATGGGCAGAGAGGGCAGTCAGATGGGGAGAGACTTCACTGGGTATCAAGTGATTAACCCCATAGTTTGGTTGCGCATGCACACCCGGATTTGTCATAACAGGATGCTGAGAGACTTCATACCCTTCTGCAGCCTGAATGTTGGGCAAGAAAGGATTCCCATGTGGAGAAACAGGTATTTCATTTGGATTCACGTTACTTGTAACCAAACCTGGATATCCCTCCCTCCCACCAAACTGTTGTACTCTGTTATTCAAGATGTCTTCCCTTCTAAAATTATCAACAGCTGGCTTACTCTGCTCATTATTTGCTAAAATTTCAGCGGGGTACATCAGGAGATTTTCCATCCTTCCCTCAATTTGTCTCAAATGGTTGCAAGCCGTAACAGATTCTATATTATCTTCTTTCGGAAGCATGGTAGGTGCAGTTCCACAATAATTCTTGGGAGATTCACCACTTAAGTTATCCAGTGTTTGACCAGGCACACTGCCAACTTTAAGTAAATCACTACTGACTGGTTTATTCGCAGCAACTTCCTGTTTAACCTGATACTGTGATGGAACCAGAAGCTGTTCAGTGACATTACCATGGCATGGTTGAGGAACAGCTCCAACAAAAACTCCATAAGGTGGTTGCACTGTACCTGTTAACCCTATCATACCTTGGGGGGGAACTGACACCTTTGGGTGCTCTGCAAACTCAGGCTGTTGGAGGCTTCTATCATATTCATACTTTTTATCAACAGTTTGTGAGACCCCAATTACCTCACCTTGACCTTTTCCAACTCCAAGATCTATCTGACCCCCAGTTCTTTGCGCAACAGCAGCTCCCTGCTGTTCAATAGCTGGATCACCCAGGGTTCCAGTTGTAACAGCTCGGTAAATAGGCCGCCCCATCTCATCCAACCGAAGGCTATGATACACCGGATTAAAGTCAGATACTGCGCTTGCAGGACTCTCTCTTTGCTCTTGCACTACTGTATCTGAATGTGCATGAGGCAGCGATTTTTGACACATTAGACAGTCATCAAACCTGGGTAATGCCTCAGAACCAGTAACCAGTGGTTGAGGCACCTGGCCTTCAGAAAGTGGCATCTGCTGTGTTTGTGGAATATGGTGCCATCCATAAGCTCCTCCAAGACCTGCAGGAGGGGCGTGATGCTGATAAGCATTGTACCCTTGGTCAACAGGAATCTGCACAACTCTCTGCCCCAATGTGCCTTCTGCAGGATAATGTTCAAACCTAAAATGTTGGGGCTGAATCTGTGAGGCAACCAGATTCTGATTCATACTGACATGACCAGAAGGAGCCATTGTCATGTGAAGAGCAGGGACAAACTGCTGAGTTGGACCACCAGAAATTATATGTTGCTGATTCATTACTGGCCCAACAGTTCCCAAAAGCTGTCTAGGGAATCCCATTTGAGAAGGGATCTGAACATAATCTGCACGGTTTACTGTCTCCCTCTGAGGATCCACATAAGCTGGGAAATATGTAGTCCCTTGATAAGTCACTCCTGTTTGCTGCATATCATAACCCATTTGCTGCTGCTGTGCAGTGACAGGCACAGTTTTCTCTAACCCATGCTCCAACTGAGCAGATGAGGTTGGCACAGACCCAGGAACAACTAATGGAATGGTCATTGGAGAGACAGAAGCATCAGCATGAGTTGCAGGATTTGCATCTGTAGACACCAATCTGTAAGAAGGTTCTTGAGAGGTAGCAGAAGTACCACTAGGTGATAGCGTGTCAAAAGAAGGTACAGCTCTAAGCTCCCCCTGACCATGACCTAAGACATCCACAGCTTCAGCGCCACTAAATTCCGAGTTCTGGGTGGAACCAGCACTAGCGTTACTCCCTTTCCTAGTAAGGCCAATACCACTAACTCCATTACTAATCCCATTCACTGCCTCGACATACCTCTGTCCACTATCTTGCAGATCTCCAAATTGCGCCAAACCGGATGATTCCACCTCAGAAGCCGAAAACAGAAACACCCTCAATTTCGCTGACCCATCGGACGCTCTTTCAACCAACTTTTCATACTCATCCATCATATTTTCCAGATCTTCTGAACAAGAAACAGACACAAGTGCATCAAGATCCTCATCAGGCAACTGGTACTTAATCGTCACATCCTGCCCACAAGTATCTACCATTTTGCGTACCAGTTCAGCAAAACTCACATCCCTCCTAACACTAATAATCCTAGTCTGTCCACCCACATATCTCAATGCCCCATCACTCGGCCTCGGGATTATCCTCCCTCCAAAACTACACAAAAACTTAACTTTCCTCCCTGACACCGAACCATCACCGCCATCATCACTAGCACGCTCAGACACATTACTACCAACCCGCGCCCCAGAATGCAAATTCTGCGATGACCCAGTACCTGAATTCATAACACCAACATTCACAACACCCAGTGGCTGCGAAGCCACAACCTGTGGGACCCATCCAGCCGCCCCTGGACCAGCATTGGTATAACCTAAACCTAAAAACCCGGCATCCGTTACAGTAGTAGGGTAATAAACCCCCTGTATAGTTCCAGGACTGCCTCCAACATCCCGGGTCAGGTTACCATAAAACCCCTCAACTGCTCTACCAGATGTAGTCACAGGAGCAATACCCGATTCTTCGGGCACTGTCCTAACAATGTTCAACGGCCTCAAATCTTTGGGTATTGAATTTTGATCAAAAGCCATAATCTGTACAAATCAAAATTGGATTTTTTTTCTAAACATAAAATTGCTATTTTTGTTTTTTAGGTTTTACCCTTCTCTACATTTCAGCTACTACAAAAACCAAGAAAACTCAATACTACGTAACTCCAATAAAACCCTAATGGGGTTCAACCAAATACAAGCAAATCAAAAGGGTTACTCAAGAAACATGAGTTTTCAGTAACCAACAACAACAAACTGAAAATTACCTCAAAAAAACGCACCGACCCAGCAAGAAAGTGATGGAAACATGAACAAAAACAGCACTTTCTTGCTAATCTCTGTATTTCTGTAGCTGATATGCCCAAAAGATACAATTTTTTTTATTTTTTTCTCATTTTTTTGAGAGATTTTGCAGGGAAAATATGTGCAGGGAAAAGGGTCGCTATCAAAATCTAGAGATGGAAGAAGAAGATGCCTTAATTTTTGATTTCTTGAAGAAAAAAAATAAATTGCAGAAAATTAAAAAATATATTAATTTTTCTTATAAAAGAAATTGAAATGAGAAAGAGAAAAGTGATATATGGGGGGAAGGCCACGTGGAAGAGTTCATGCAGAAGAGTTTGTAATTTTGAAAATTTAGTCAATTTGGTGAAATAATTTAAATAGCAACTATTTAAAGAAAAAAAGTTGAAAGGAACATTTTAGTAATCCAATTTTAGATAATCCTATTAATGGAACTTTATTAGAAAAAGATATGTATTTATATTTTGGAGTGTGAATGAGGTGATGAGATATATGAGACAGATGTGAAAGTGAAACTTGACATAAAGGTTGAGAAATAGTTTCAAGTATTTTGGGGCTTTTAATTTAGGGAAGTAGGGATATCGATGAGGATGTCATACAGCGTATTGGTGAGGTGTTGACAAAGGGGACGCTTGGCTCCGGAATCTCGTGTGACAAAAACGAATTATTTGATCTTAAAAGTGAATTATATTAAGTGATGGTTAGACGAATATTGTTGTATGTGATGGAGTGTTGATCAATAACTCTCGAGTTCAAAAAGGTGCAAGTTATGGATATGGGTTTGCGGAAATAGATGTGAAGGCGTATTAGAAGCGACAAGATTAGGCACGAGAATGTCCGAGCAAAAGTGAGAAAGACAAGCACTAAAGGAAGGGAAATTGATATGATTTGATAATGTGAAGAGGAGATGTGCAAGTGCTCTAGTAAATAACACATTTTATATGCAACATAGTAGAGCACATCAATCAATGAAATTGCTTTGTTTGGGCCTATAGTACATCAATCGATAGAAGTGTTTTATTTGGATATATTGTTACGTGAACCGACTGTAATCCTACTGTGATTTGCGAGATTCCATAAAGACTGATTGACGTATTTAATTTTTCTTTCTTTCAACACGATTTCAAGTCACTGATTCCCAACTTTATTAATAAAAGCTCCAGTTGGCATGACGTTATATGAGAAGTAATTAGTACCGAATATTTAATGATTTTAAATATTCTTGTCAGTGATTCTTCGAAGATGATTTACCTTTAGATACTCTACTCAACTCATTCTTTAATATTATTCTAAATTCTAATGTCATGTATCTTTATTTTAGCAATCATATCGTGTTCACAATAATTTTCCCCAATTTTTGTATAACTTTGAAATTATAATAAAATTGGTAAACACAAGTCTCCCATGTATATTGTATATATATGAATAAAACTTATTCACACCGAGTTTTTAAAAAAAATTGTAAAAGTTCATGATCATACTATTTTTGGAAGCATAAATTATTTCTTTATTGGATAAAAATAACTTTGACATTATTTTAATATTTCTGTTGTATATTTATAAAATATAATAACAATGCGATGATTGCGTTAATCAAACATTTACTAATGTCAAAATGACAAGATTCACTTTGTGACAACATAATCTAATTAACAAAACAAATCTAAGTCAAATGATTAAACAATTAAGTAAATAATTTTTGGCACATACTAATTAATTAATTAGAGGTGGTTTTGAGGCACATGGCCTAGCTTAATTTTTTAAACAAAATAATGATAGGATATAAGTATAAATTAAAAGGGTTTGAATTTTTTACACTAAGAAAAAAATTATTTTGTTCAGATTGCCCACTTGATTATTCAATAAAATTTCTTACATATAGTTATTTACGTATATAATAAATAAAATATTTCGATTAATTAATAATTAAATATATTGAATCATATACATAAAGATCAAACTTAAAATTTATCGAGAAAGAACAAAAAGTATTATTCTTTTTCTTAAAACAAAATAGAGTACCTAGAAAAAATACACTTTTTCACGAAAAAATAAATAAAAAAATTCATGCTTAATTTATAAAAATAAATTTTAATTAACACAAGAAATCCACGTAATATTTCCCCAAAATATAATGAATTAATAATTTTTCAGTTTCATTAGGTATAAAGTCTTTTTCTTGTTTGAGTACAAGTCAAGACGTACTTAAATTAATATCCCTTACTCTAATGATAACTATTTTTTTAAAAAATAATAATAATAAAATTTTCCTATAAAATAATTTAATCATAATTACACTATCGTATACTCAAAAATATTGTCTCATAAGTAAGCATTTCAATTTCGAAAGTTTATATTTAGATATTTTAATTTAGTCTCAACTGATAAATAAATATTTTAATTCATTCCCACGATATTTGGCGATATCTATATGTTGACGTATCATGTTTTAAAGTATCTAAATGATTATTTTATAAATTAAACTGTTCAATTATCATAATAAAGACGAATTGAAATATCTAAATAAATAAATTTATCAACTATGGCCAAATTTGATTTTTTCCAATGTATTATATAACTTATTATAGTTAACTAGTCCACTTGAATAAGTTGAGCAAACATATTGCTTTTGGGGCAAGAAATAAATAAATTAATTTTTAATGCTTTTTAGTTTGATGAGTTTTTGTCGTGTGGTAGTATTTTTGCTAATATTTGTGTCAACTTCTCCCTTGATACGCTATATTTTTAAAGTCTGATTAATTTAAATATATATTATATTAAAATTATTTTAAAAAATTAGTAAAATTATTAATTTTACTTTTAAAGCTCTATTAACTCGATTTTTTTTTTAAATTAAAATTTAAGGAATCATACTCATTACTCTTTGTTATTGTTAAATATTTTTTTGATTAGATTTTTAATAACATTTGTTATTTCGATCCCAACAAAAAGAAGCACTCTTTTCATTCACTTTTATTTCCACTAAGCTAAAAATAAATGACCATTTAGTTCAATTTACAAAATTAAGAAATAATTTATTATTATATACTTATTTAAGTATTATTCATTTTTTAACATCTAAATAACTTATAATTAGGTTTTGAATTATTACATTGTAGGCGTCACTTTATTACTATAATATGAGAAGAAAGATTTTCAATTTATAAACGTTCAGACTTTTTTTCCTAATAAGAAAGTTAAATATGAAAGAAATTTATATTTCTTTTTATGAAAAATAAAAATATTTATAATAATTGCCTTTTTCTGTATAAAAAAAAAAACAATAATGATGGCAAAAAAATCTAACAGTTTTACTAATAATTCAAATTCTAAGTGTTGACACTTTAAAACAATTGTAATTGTTACTATATTGTCATTGTATATTTTTTGAAAACTTATATTAGAAGTGTTATCTTTAAAACTAAGTTTTATAATATGTGAACTTAATTTTAATCAAATCTTAATAAATATATTTTAATGTCCAACCAAGCAAACTGCACTTTGGAAAAGGTCACCTTATATTTTTATTTTATTTTTTATTTTTTTTAAAAGTGCAACTATTTGGAGACAAAAAGAAATCACATGTTGTGGGAAGAAGAAAAAAAACAGCTAAAATTATGAAATGATGGAATCTTATGGAGAAGGCACTTTCATATGGTTTTATATAAGTTTGGTGAAACATTTTAGTGTTGCAATTAGTATTTGTTAAATCGTGATAAGATAGATAAGATAAATTCATTTTAATCAAATTTTAGGTTTACATTCTAAATTATTGCTAGTTTTGATAGAAAATATTATCTTAATAAAGTCTCAAAACGGACACCAATCATCAGTAATAAGTCAAAGTAAAGAAAAAAACATTAAATACAGACTTGCAGTTAGGAGTAATGTGATCTAACTGTTAATAAATGAAAATAAAATATAGAATTCAAACATCAACAAAAATAAATTTTTAAAAAAAAAGCTAAATTATCTGATACTTATATTGAATAGCAAGATGCAAGTAAG
Organism: Solanum lycopersicoides; assembly: GCA_022817965.1. Taxonomy (NCBI): domain Eukaryota; kingdom Viridiplantae; phylum Streptophyta; class Magnoliopsida; order Solanales; family Solanaceae; genus Solanum; species Solanum lycopersicoides. Next base: position 2,776,858 of record CM040624.1, read on the forward strand.
TTGATTCAGAATATAATGTTATTAGAAAAAATGACAATACACATGAACAAACTCAAACTTATAATCATCAGTTCAATAGAATTTAATAACTTTGACTCATATTTTAAATATAAAAATAATTTATTCAAAACTCAATAAATAGAAATTATAGCTCTAAATTTATAAATTAAATTTTTTGAAGGTAGGCTCTAAAATAGTACACTTATTATTCCAATTCCAAAAAGAAATGTAAGTTGGCATGTTGGGTGAAAAGTGTCCTTTACTCCCTATGTAAGTTGGAGGCTTTGTAAATGTAGTAATTTTATCCTCTTGAATTTAGTAAAGAAAACAATGAAAATTATTGTAAAGAATATTCCTTCCGTTTCAAAATAATTATCGTATTTTTTTATAAATCATATGTAAGTAGATATTTTAAAGATTATAAAACTATAAATAAACCAATTAATACTCTAGTTTTAATCGATTTATTCCTTTTTAACTATTTTTGTTTTTCTTCATTGTTTTGAATTAAAAGAGTAATATAGAAAAGTGTTTTATACTTTTGTTGGTTAAATAATTTGGTAAAAACTCAAAAGAAAAAAAAAACATTTGGATTTCCAAAAAGTTTCAATCTCTTGAAAGGCAATGACGATAGCAAAAGCCAAAAAGAAAGTTCCAAGAATGTCTTTTTGTTTATATTTATTTAATATGAATGTCTCTATAAATTTGATTTCGTACCACATAAAATTTATTAAATAAAAAGATTGCTCTTTATCAAAAAAAAATTATTAAAAAACTCAAACTCAATAAATTTAATTAAAAATATAAAAATTCATCTCATCAAAATTCTCGCTTGCTCGTATTTTAAAGGACTCAAGAAGCTTCAAAACCTATAAAAGAAAAACATGTACAATAAACAAATACAAAAATAAGGGGAAATGTTTTTTATTTTTTCTGTTGTAAAGTCTTTTGGATATGGCACATATTTCAATTATTATTATTTGTGTTTTATTTTTCACTTTAAAATGAAAAATGTTGGGATGGTATCTTTCTATGAATTTTTAACAAATTGGTTATGCAAATTTAAGATTTTGAGGTATTTTTTGTTTTGTAGCTGAAAATTATTTGTTAACTATAACTTATATGTGGTCATTTAGTGGAAATTGAGGAATTTTGCTTTAATTAGATATAATTAAGTTTGGTTAGTGATGTAAATTTTATCTTTCATTAATTTATAATTAAGTTTGGCTTCACAACTTGGAAATCATTGGATTATAAGTAATTTATAGAGTATCTATTTATATTTTGAAAAAATTAAGATGATAATCTAAAATTTTATTCGATTAAATTACTTTATGATAGTTTGGAATTTTATTCGATTAAATTACTTTATGGTAGTTTGGAAGTTTATTCGATTAAATTACTTTATTCGAAGAATTAAAACAAATAAATTAATTAGAATATGAAAAAATATTTAGATATACGAATTTTATAAGAAATTATATATTAGTTCATTTTATATACCGATTTAATTTAGTTGATGAGTTATTAAAAAAAACGTATAACTATTGACTTATCTTATAGATATTTCAAATTTTAAGGATTGAGATAAGTGATTCCATCGTAATAGAAAAGAAGTCTAAATTTTGTTAGATTAATAGAGAACCTTATTATTATTTTTATTCAAATCTTAATATTAGAAAATTGTTGAGTAACAAGTGGAATAGTAGATAAGACCATAAATAATAATTTATTTAAATTTATTTCCTTTATTTGTATAAAATTTGGGTATTAAAATGGACCCTATTTTATTTTATTTTTTTGTCTAGTTGTTGGGTTTCTTAGTGATTAAGTGATAATTGTAAGGTGAAAGTCCCACATATCCAATTTGTCATTTTCATGTTGATTTTTGAAAGAGATTGTTTATAAATTCATATTTGAATTTGTTTTCTAAAGGGACCCATGATATCAACATATTCTTTAGTTGGAGAGAATAAATTATAGTAACATTAAATTAAGACAAACAAATCGTGTTAGATTTGATTTCAAGTCGATTTATATAATGACAGTATAATTTGTGAATAAAGTGAAATAAACTTTATTAGGTTTAAATCGTGTCTCCACTCCAATTACACTTCTTGTGAAAGGGTGAGATCCTCGAGTAAACTATGAAACTACAATTATCGAAGAAGACTCAACTAAAGTGATTTTATTAAATGATGCACGTGAGTTGAACACCTCTCCAGCCAGGGGCAGAGGCAGTGTATAATGAGGGGGATCCGAACCCCTTCGACGAAATAATATTACTATTTATACATGTTTAAAATTATTTTTTAGGTATGTATAATAGATGTCGAACCCTCTACCACTAGTTTGCATGTTTACTTCTCAGATTTTGAACCCCCTAATTAAAATTTCTGGCTCCACCATTGTGTCGAGCTCTCCAGTTATATAATCAAGAAGATTAGTTATTCTTTTTCTGGGAGACAAAGTCGTCCCTTGTACCAATCGAACTTCAATTCGTGATCCTTCACCAATATGTTACGAAGCTTTAATCTTCGGCTAGTCGTCAATACTACTTGATTTATAAAGACGAACATCTAGACAAGAAAAAACGCAGGACAACTAATGTGACTCGATATAGTTACTCCTATAAATTAAAATTAATTGATCATGTAACATACTTAAGTAAAAATGATACATTCAAATTTTCATTTGATATACATTCATTAAATTTTTTTAATAGATAAAGAAACTTAGAACAAAATCACAAAAAGGGCCTCTAGCAGCCCAAATTTATGGGCTTGTGACAGCCCATGCTGAAATTTTAGGAAAATTGCAGAAATTTTCACAGATAAACTATTTTTGGACAATTATTTCGTATTTTTTAAAAATAATTTATAAACCGTTTAGATTACGATATAAAAATCTCTTTTGGTTAAATTTAAAACTCATAATAAAATATTAAACCACGATAAAAAAAAAAATTCAAGGGTTTAATCGTAAAATAATGAGGTAAATGTATTTTCATGCATCAGTGTATATTTGATATTCGATAATATGTACAACTAATATACACATTAATTATTTATTGCATACTGACAATTCATGTGAAATTCTTCATTGTATGTGTTTCAGACTGCAAAAAGAAAATACTGTCATAAATCTTTTTCTCTTTATAATTATTTGTTATTTGAAATTCAATGTCTCATTTAATTATGAGTTGGACCTATCATAAACATGTCTTTGCTTTAAATTTTGATGAATTTAATATTTAAATTTTTATCATGTGATATATATTGTATTTTTTTACTGGTGAAAAATCTAATATTTATAACTATCTTAATTATTTTCATATATATACATATTCTATGTAAAAAATGTTGTATTCGATTAAACATGTAGTTTTGCAGCTTCAGATTTTATCTGATATTATTATTGATTGAAAGCAGATATTTATATATAAAAATTTATTAAGATTGTAAAAGTCTTAAAGATTTTTTATAGTTCAACTCAAAATTTTAATTAACGAGACGTAGATAAAACTCGAATTTTTTTATTAAAAACTTCAAACTATCCTATCATAAGTCTGAGTTGTGGGGTAGGCCTAATGGGCTATGGGCCTATGCGTATGTTCCACTGAATGTTTCTAGTTTCTACTTGCCCACTAAACTTGAATAGGCCCACTTATCATGAAGGTAAACTCTATCGAAATCGTTCGATACGTGGAATAAATTGAGATATTTTAAGATAATATATTTAATTATCTTATATTATCAGTAAAATATGATATAAATTTTATCATAATCTTATTATGAATATATTATCTTGTCTCATTAAACTTGAAATTATTTTATTTCATTTATTAATTGGGATAATTAATCTCAAAAGTATAATTGTAGAATAATTTAATCTGCAAACAAAACGACCTCTTGAGTTCTAGCTTCAAAAATCAAAATCATGTTAGTGCTTGTGGAAGGAAGGTAGTGTTTCTCAACATTTCATTGTCCCTTTGCTTTGGAGGCGGAACCAGGTAAGAGGTGGAGTCTAAAAGAATTTTGTGAAAAATTACACTGTTGATACATAGTTAATATTATATTTTATACATAAATATTAAATATTGAATTCTCTTCGACTTATTCTTTTAAATAATAATAATAATAATAATACTCCCTCCCTAAGAGCTCTCATCTTTTTGCTACATTGATAACTCGAATTCACACCTTAGAATTGGAAGTGGGGTGTTAATTACCATCCAAGTGAGAGTTTGATTCTCACCTTTTTAGTGTTCTGTATTTATAAGAAAATATCTTAATATCAAGTATCGTACCGAAATACATAATTACAAATATAATTCATATATATTACTTAATATAATACCAACAAATTTATAACTTAGTATTTGCAAAACTAATTATTTAGACATTGAAACTTTGATTACATTATCTTTGACGAAAATGTCCTTTTTATGTAATTAATTCACAAAAAAATTACTTATACTTCCTTTTGAATAATTTCACATGTTTAAAGTATTATTATGATACAAATGAATTGAATAAATTATAATTACCAATTCATTATATCAAAAAATATTAAAATCGAATTTTAAAATATCAAAACATGCTGAATTTATATTATATAAATAATGACAAAAGGACTAGATAATAAATAGTAAAAGTGAAGTGAAACACTTTGAACAATTGCACATGAATTTGATGTTACTATTATTCTTGGCCAAATAAGCAAATGCCATGAGCTATTGTCCATTCAATTTGCAATATTCTTCCTACTATTTACAACCTCGATATCGTATCCTATGCTTCTCTATTGTTTTATTAGCGATGATCGATTCACAATTTAAATATCATAAGTTTTATTAATAATTATATGTTTAATATTTTAGTGACGATACATATGATTAAAATTGAATAGTAATAAATTTTATTTAAATATTCGAACTGTGACGTGTTTTAATCGAATATCAATCTGAATATATAATGAAGTGTTTATATTCGACGCTTATGCCTAATTTTTTTATTTTTCACTTCTTTTTATTATATACATCTGAATCAATTGTAACACATAAAGTTTTACAACTAACAAACACTAAAGAAAATGTTTGCAAATAGTTGTAACTTTGTAAGGTGATGTCATGTTTTGTTGAATAATAAAACAAAAAATTCAAAGCACAAAAGAGGGAAAATGCATGCACCAAAATTGTTCTAGCTTGCCAACGTATGTTTAAGATGAATTCATACTGATTTTTAGTAGACATTTTTTAATCATATTTTGTTTGGTTGTTTGAACAAGCGTAACATATTTAGTAAAATCTCGTAATAAATAGGCTATAAGAAGGGTAACATATACGAAGATCTTACTTTATAGTATCATATATTTTGTGAGACATGGAGAGATTATTTTTTATAAATCACCAACTTAAGAAAAGTAATTTTAAAGACAAATTCGACAAATACGATATGACGTAAAGCACTAAAGTTGTTTTAACTTACCAACGTACGTTTAAAATGAAGTCATACTAGTCAATAGTCATACTTATTTTGGTAGATAGTCTTTTATCATATTTTGTTTGGTTGTCTGATCCGACATATGCACATCCATAACATATTTAGTATAATTTTTCGTGTGAAGTATGAAAAGGATGGGATACTATAAGAGTAGAGAGATTATTTTTATAAATCTTCGATTTGAGAAAAATATTTTTTTTGATATATTTGATAAATACAAGAGTAAAAGACATTAACAAATACCAATTTCATCGAATATACTAAAATGATGGATTATCATGATGTTGACTCATGCCCCACATCATCACTAAAGCTATATTCTTGTTAAACATATTATTTCTTGTTATGATAAATATACTCTAGTACTTTTTGCATAAAGATAAACAATTGTGAGTTCTAAATTTATCTTTTTTGAATTATGTTTATATGATAAACAAAATTTATTAATTTGATTAATTGACACATATATTGCATAATGTTCATTTAAGAAGGCGAAGTACAAGGATATCTTTCATTTAATTGAGTATGTTTTAATAATCTCATTTTTCAATTATTCAACCTTGTGTCTTTCTTTATAAGGTTTTAATTAAGATATGTAAATTTACTAATTCGAACGTGAAAATATAATATTTTGAAATTTTGAGCTGAAATATGAATTCTAAAACATATATAGGTACTTGCAACAATATATTCAGTGTAATTTAATAAGTTTGTGCGGGTGGGGATAGTGTGTACGTAAAGTTACTACTACAATGCGATATTAGAAATATTATTTCCAATAGACCCTCGACTCTAATATATATATATATATAAAACAAATACAATCGTAAAGAAATCATGTTTAAAACAATTAGGAAGAGGACAAGTGACAACAATATATAGTACAATAACGAAGCAAAGAAAAAACTATGTAATACTAAAATTACAAAACGAGATACTTGAAAAGTAATGCTAATAAGGAAACTAGACAACTCTCGACCTCCTGGCCTACTAACCTTCTGTTTAAATCTTCGATATTGATATCTTCTTATATAGGTCATGTCTTCGATAGACTGTAGCCTCTAAAAATCCTAACTGAAATAGAACTCATCTTATAGAATCTAACAAAATTTCGATATCTACGAAAAGATGGAACCAAACTTGCATTATTATTTATTATTTTCCACTTAAGAGCCTTAGATATTTTTCACCCTAAAAGATATTGGACATTGAGATATTGCAAAGGAATACATTTGGGCAAAAATTATACCATTAATATGCCTGTCCTGGGCCAGGAAAAGACATTAGTGAAAGTGACACAGAATTTCATCTTACATTCAAAAACTATATAATAATGTTACTCTATATATACTTTGGCAACTTTTATTACTTGTTTGTTCTTACTTTTATAATAGTAAAAAGAAGATGCAGTAAAATTGAAGAGGAAAACACATATACCCTTTGATGTTGACTAGGGACCAACTTGAATTAGCACTAAACCAAATTGTCAATTCAATTATATACAAAAAGAAAATAAGGTTTCAATAAAAGTAAAAAAAACAGTGTGATTTTAGTAGTGGAATCTGAGAAAAATAAAATATAATTCTTGTTTGTTTGAGAATTAAAAAATTATTTATGATAGATCCTTGACTCAGAAAAACAGGATAAATAAGGTCTCAAATTTCAATAGGCTTGAAATTTACCATTGATTTAATTGGTGACCTGTCAAGTTTTCATCTTCTCAATTTCACTTTCGAAATAATAGTATTGTTTATCATTAAAAGAATGATAAGTTGATTTTTCGAGTACCTGCTAACTCATCAAAACATGTATATGAAAACTCTCCTCATCAAAGATTAAGCAAATCGAGATAAATTACTTAGTATTTTTATATCAATTAAAATTTAAATGTAAAACTTTCACGTTTTTTTGTATTTTATTGATCATTACGTTACACTTACATCTCATAATCATACCTTTAGTATAAGAGAAATTCCTAATGTGAAGCATTTTCTCTCTAATAATTCTTATGTAAACAATAAATTAGTCGAATCAGTAATTATCGAATATATAGAATGGTGTATGAAACTATTTTGTAGTGTTTTTCATTAACTGTTTTAAAAATATATCAAAAAAGATATTT
>CM040624.1:2785483-2894315 GCA_022817965.1 Solanum lycopersicoides
TGAAAAAATAAGGTGAGTTGTGACATAATTAATAATTAATCAACGCTACTTACAAAATATTATATGCATACTTTCAAATTATTAGTTGTAACCATTATGTAAACATTGAAAAGTTTTAAAACTCTACAAAGTGTATTGGATTTCAATTAGAATTTTAGGAGTTTACTCAACTCTAAACTCTAGTTCATGCTGATAAAAATGGTACTATATTTCCTTGAAGATGCATTTCGAATATTCCGCAAATTCATTAAATATTTATAAAGAGATCAATTTAAATCATCTTGGTTTGAGAAGTAATCCATAAACGACTATTGAATCATGGATAAATCTACGAAAAAGAATCAAAGATTAACAAATTTGTACTCATAATCTTGATGAATAAAATTATTTCAAAATATTAAAACCTTGAAATCTAAATTCACAGCTCTCCTATTTGAATATCTCCATTCTTAAAAAACCAAATAAATAAAAAATCCATATTTGTAGTAGCACTTTTTATATGGAGCTTTCAAAGTACCATAAATAAAACATAAATAAATAAATAAATTGGTGTCACTGTGTCAGTGAATATTGATTTTGTCTTACTTAGGTCACCAAATATAAATTAGGCATGAATATATTATATATATATATATATATGTTTGTGGCCCCTAAAGTGGCAGTAGCTTGAGCCATACTAGTAATATTTTTAGATGATAGGAAGAAAAAAATTTAAAATTAAATCGTTATCTTTGTCATAAACCAATCTCAAATTTGAAAATATGTCAAAGGGGTAAAGCATGTTTTGGTATCACACACTTCTCTTTCGAGGTTTCAACAAAATGGTATACGTACTTCGTTTCTAATATATAAGTATGCTTCAAAATTATTATAAAATTCACTTAAAATAACATGTTGACTTATTCTCCGAAGTTTTAAAAAAATTCATCATTTTTCATGACTTGCCTCATTGGTTTGTCCTTCTTCAAAGATGTCACGATCTCAAGCTTAAATAAGAAAATTATCATTCCACACTTAGATCCAAAAAAACAATGTATATTGGTGTTGTTTTACTCTTATTGAGCAAACAAAGTTCATAATGGAATATTTGATATAAGTCTATCATCTACCCAATTGATTTGATGTAAATATTAAGTGCGATAATTGATTTTTTTGTGAACTTTTTTTTCTGCTTCTCATTGAGTATTCTTTACATGCCGAAAAGTCGTGCATTGGGAGGCAAAGGACTCCTTAACAAATACAACTCTATATACAAGGCACTCGGACCCAAGACATCTCATTAAGAATAAAAGAGTATTTATAACTCTATCACAATCTCGATAATTTCTACACTATCATACATAACTAATACTTATATATATATATATATATATATTTATTTATGTGAATTCAATTCTTTCATTGATTTGTCAAGTTGACCAATTAAATAAGGACCATATATGTAATGACACACAATGTATTGGTCCACGCGTATGAAGTGTCAAATTCCTTAGCCCCTACAATTAAGCACACAAGGTACATTTTATACTAGTGAAATAAAGAGTGAACATTAATATTTTTTGTGCTACATATAAAGGACAAAATATATATTTTGAAAACAAATATGAAATTATATTATCCAACAAAATATGAAAAATATTTTCTAAGAAAAAATAAATATGCATTTTGATAACAATTTTCCATAACTTGTTGATTAATTAAACATGGAAATTAAAAAAGTATTTTTGAATGAAATTTAATGTCTGTTTTTATTAACGTATTATCAAAATAGAAGTATTATGTTGAATTAGGTCTTAGACTTAACTCACATCTCAAAAATTAGCTCAAAGAGAAGAGGATTATCCAAGTCTTATAAGGAGTCAATCCATCTCGTAACCACCAATGTGGATTTTTTGTCATTCTTTAATAATATATATATATATATATATTGAATATCTATCTCGATTAAAATGTATTTGTTATTTAATCTATTAAAAAAGGGAATTATTTGTACTTTATTTTGAATTTTTCTACATAGTGATGTTAACTTATATAATTGAAATTTCTTCTTGAATAGTTGAATCTAGAGATATGAGTATATATACATTGAAATCAACTAAACTATGATCATCGATTTATCGTGCTACAAAATATGAAGCAATACTAAATTAGATACGCTTTTCGTTTTATATTAGTTGATCATATTTTATTTTGTACGATACTTAAAAAATCATTAAAAAAAAGATAAATTTACTAATTTCAGCCATAAAAACCTTCTTGAGAAATTTAAACAAAAGTGAACACTTTAAAAAGAATTTTAGCAAGAGTAATACAGAAAAAAATTTAATTAATGCTTTCTTAATTTAGTAAAATAGACGACTAATATAAAACTATTTATTTTTAGTATAATGAGTTTTTATTTTCTTTTTGATAATTCGTCAATTTCATTTTCTTGGTATACATATTTAAAAAAATAAAAAATTAAGAGCATCTTAAAATATTTTTATATATTTTAATTTAATTAATTTTAATCTTCCACACGTAAGGGTTGGCAATATAAAATGTGAACAAGAACAAGCGTGTAATATGAATAGTGGACTTGTTAACAAATGGAAAAAAACGTAACAAGTGACGTGATGTAGTGAATGAAACTATTTATCAATAAATTAGAGATTTTAAATTTAAATCTCCATACAAAAAAATCATATGGGAAAAACGCTTCCCTAGAATGAATCTTATGAACTATAAGTTTAACTCAATCAATTCTCGAGACGAATATTAAATATCGAGTGAAAAAAAATTTCATAAAATATCTAAGAATATTAAAAAAAGATTGATGTACAACAAAGATGAAGGCGTTGATTGATGAGTGATTGCCATTGCAGTGACGGCAACTACACCAATCCAATTAATTACATTAATTTAATTTAATAAAATAGAAAATATCCTCTTTATTTCAATTTTTATGATATTTTTTATTTTTTAGACTAAAACAGTTTATGTTTGATAGAATTTGCATAGATTTTTTTTAACTTTTTTGAATAAAAATATAAATTTGTAAACTGTATAAAAAGTACTATAAATTATAATAATTGATAATTCAAAATATTTATAAATATTGACTATCAAAATAAATTTATTTAAATTCAAAATTTAAAAAATGTCACGTAAAATTAAATTAAGAGTGGAAGAAGAAGAAGTAGGTAGGGGACCAATCTATCGTAGCTACTATAAGTGGACACGTGGTGAGACAGAAATGTGAGCCCCATAATCTTATGTAAGTGTAGTATTTCATGGGGCTACACCGCTATAGCTGACGCGTGTAATACTTTTTGTTAGTTTTTTTTTTCTTTTTTTTGAGTTGAACGTCTATCTGAATTTATTTTGATATTTTAAGATTGTCATAAAATTATATGTATATTAAAAAAATTATATCAAGTGTGATATCTAACTTGGATTGTCGTTCTTTAACATTAGACTCTAACTTTGATTAGGATTCAACTTTTGATCTGAATTTCAAGTTAGGGTTACGAGTCTGGTCTTGAGTTGGGTTAGTAGTTGTGTTCGGGGTTAGGGTTAGGAGTCTAATCCAAAATAGGTGTTAGGATTAGAATTTGAGACGAAATCTTGTTATAATTTAAAAATTAGATTCTATATAAGAATTGGGAGTTGAGCTTTGAATTGAGATTATTTGAATAAGAAATTTGAGTCTAGTATTATAATCGAGAGTAACTTAGAATGGAAGTTGAATCTCTTATTGGGAGCAGCGGATAGTAAAATTATTTGAGAGTTTTGAAAATGTTATTCTCATCTGACATAGAAAAGTTAATTTTATTTAAATCGAGGAAGATTTAAAAAAATTCAAAAAATTCAAATTTTTATTTAAAAAAATGTGATATAATTAAGGTGGACCAATTAGTACATTGTGTTGCTTCCTGTGTTTTTGGACTTAGTTGGGTGCATTACGGCGCGTGCTCTTGACAATGGTCCCAATCACACTCCGAAGCAAAGTCAAGTAGGGTCGATAGTAACATGTTATAAAATATTATTTATGTATAATTAAAATTATTTTTAACTTTTGTATAATAGCCGTTAAAAATTTTTTAATTTTTTTTTCATATTATATATATTATAAATAAAAATTCTGATTCTATCACGTTTAGCTTATATACTAATAAACCGTACGGAATTTGAGATCATGCCTACGTTAAACTTTTTTACTTTTTTTTCTTTTCATTTTTGTTGATGTTTGGCGCGCACTCTTTTTTACTCTTTAATTACTAGTCAAAACACTCCTAGTGCTAGTGCTAGTATTAGTACTACTATTTTTTTTTATATATGAAAATTCAGAGACACACTTATACTATATTAATATTTTATTATTTTTAAATTTATTTTATAAATAATTTTTATCTTTTTTAAATCTATATAACACTATATTGTGGGCTCAGCGATTGTTATAATTTTTTTCAAGCTAGGCCATATAGGTTGAAAAGGGGTAGAAAATTATTTGTGAAATAAATTCAGACGAGTAACACGACCTTAGTATAGTATAAGTGTGTCTCTAAAATTTCGAGCATAGGTTGAAGGAATACTTATACATTTTTTCTTTTACATTTCATAAATACGACAGACTAAAAAAAAGTATCAATATAAATTATAATAAAAAAGTTATAGAAATAGTTAATCAAAAGATTCTAGTTTGTTTAAGATTAAGATCATGGTCATTTGGTGGTATTAAATGGAGTATCTGGACAAACAAAGTGAATCAGAAAACTAATTCACGAAATACTAAATAAGTCATTGATTTAATTAATATTAATTAACTCGATAATATATTGTAATATTTTTATACCTTGCTACATGTTTGATTAAATATAATTTTTAACCAATATAGTAAGGGGTAAAGGACTAAGAAGTGACATTTTTATCTGTGGCCGATTTATAATTAATGTTGATGAGACTTGGTATGCATGAAATTAATTTTTGGCCTATTTATGATTAATATTGATAAGACTAATTCTAAAGGAAATTTTTGTCACATGTTAAATAATTTTAGGAATAATTGGTGAATAAGTAGTGATATCTAATCACAAATACTTTCATTGTTTTAGTTTGTTTTACTTTCTCTTTCTATTTTTTCTTTTTTGGTTAATAATTTTTTAGTTTTAATTTTTGATATGATATTCTTAAGACAGTAAAATTAAAGGATAATTTAGTACATTAACATCTTTTTAATATAAGACTTTAAAATTTAGAAGTTTTTTTTTTATGTGTAAAATCAAAATAAAACAAATAAATTATAATAAAAAGAGTGTTTATTTATTTTTCATTTCATATTAATTATTGTTTGGTTTTGTTATATTTGTTATTTCTATTACTATTGTTTCTTGTACTTAAATTATTATTTCTTTTGTGAAATTGTTTTAAATTGTTTGTTTAGGTCGACAGTCTATTAGGAATAACTTATTTTATCTTTAAGTAGAGATCACAAGATCTATATATACTCTATTTACTAAACTTTATTTGCTTAACTTTGATTTATCACAAGTATTTAAAAGTAAAGAACATCAAAGAAAATAGATAATTGAAACAATTATCAACAACAATAATAACATACTCAGTGAAATTTTATCAAGTGAAATATAAAAAGAATTTAATATATACACAAACTTTTACTTCTACCTTAGAAATAAGGGATATGGGTCAGAAAAATATCTCAACTTTGGTCGAATTTGTTGTTGTGCTAAACTTTTTTGAGGACCTATTACCTCCCTGAATTATTTAATAGTGTATTTTCTTACCTCTTAAACTATTTAATAGTGTATTTTAAAGACATATATGTGTCAACGTGGACACATTACTATTTATAATTTTGCATTATTTTTTTATGTCCATATGGGCAAATATATATATTTAAAATACGATATTAAATAGTCTAAAGAGGTAATATATCCTCATGAAAGTTTAATCAAAAATAAATTTAAGCAAAATTGAAATGTTTTTCAAAACATTTATCCCTAGAAATAAAGAAACTATTTTGAAACAAAAAATATAAATAAGAGATCTATTACTTTTTAGTCTCTCCTTTACTTTTCTAGCTACAAAGTTCAATTTGGATTAGACCTATGTATAGTAGTCATATGCCAACAATGAACACATCTTCCATGAGTTGGAGACATATTGGGTCATTATTGAGAGGATGATATTTTTTTCGTATTCGATATACTGAATAAATATAGATAATTATAAGATAAAGATAAAATTTTAGTATTATTTTCTTTCTTCTTTACGTAGTTATTAGTATAAATTGCACTATGATTAGTATTTAATATCGGATGAAGGTTTTTAAAAAAGTAACCTTTCTAATTTTATGAATAATGATAAGATCTATGTATATTTTATTTTTCTCAGATTAACTTGTGAAATTCTAATGAATATGTTATTTTTAACTATTATCGAATAAGTTATTTTCTGTCAAAAGAAAATAATATCAAAATAGTTAGCTTGAAATAAAATAATAGAAATGACAAAAGTACATTTTTCCCTCTAAAATAAGATGAATTATATCTTTGTAAATGAACATGTACTTCTTAAAATTAATACATATTATTTTTATATAACAAATTAAATAAATAGTAAAAAAATATGTTATTTCAAATTGAAGTAGTGTTTCTGGATCATCTTTATGAAATATTTTTTGATATAAACTAAATTTAACTCAAACATATAAAAAAGACAAAAAAGAAGAAAGAAAATAGTAGTAATGCTTTTGTTAAAAAAATCACATCAACTCTTTTAATGCCAAACAAGAAAAAAGAAAGAAAAAAAAAGGAATTCTTGATTTTGCCCATATTATTTGTTCTTTTGTGCCCAAAAAAAGATTATAAGACGGCCGAATATTCCTTCTTAATTTTCATAAAACATATTTCATATAATTACATAAATAAAAATTCAATAATAATGGATAGACAAAACTTCCCAATTTAAATAGAAAATATTTCAAAGAAAACATAATAGTTAAAAGAGAAAACTTGTAACAATAACAACAATAACAATAATAATAATAACAATAATAATAATAATAATAATAGGGAAAATGCATAAGTACCATATGTCCGAAATCTCAGAGATACACTTATACTATATTAAAGTACTATTATCTGAACTTATTTCGTATATAGATTAGAGGTACTTGTGCATTTTCCCATAATAATAATAAAGTTTTTTTTGATAAAAATTACTCTCATTTGAAAATCAAATAAATAATATCTGCATACGCTATATTTTATCCAAACAAATATTCATATACCATTACATACATATATATTTGTTATTATAAATATACATATTATTTTATCTAATATCATATACTCGATAAATATCAATCAATTGAGTATCGCTATTGTATACACATAGTGTTTATATATATATACATACACAAAATCAACTGTTATAGTAAACGCTGTTGTTTTTTTCCTCTATTCTCTTTCTTTCTTTACTTTTTCTTATTTCTGTACCAAAAAAATAAATGAACAGAGAGCATTGAAGAAAACACTCTATCAAAAAAAAAAAGAAAAAAAAAAGCCATAGCTATGGAGTTTCAGGACCACTTTTCTCAAGAAATGGTTCTTCATCAACAGCAGCAGCAGCAACAGCAGCAGCAGCAAAACGCAGTATTGCGTTCCATGTTACCTGAATCTCCTCATCACGACGCTCGAAAATCACCTCCGACTTGGCTTAATACTTCTCTCCTTCGTCAACAACACAGTCAGTTCGCTAACGCATCTTCACCTTCCTCAGCTGCAGCTGCAGCTGCCGTTGCCGGAGGGAACAATTTCCTTCATCTCCAGACATCTAACTCCGACTCGTCAAACTCTAACCAGTGGCTCTCACCTACTGCGGCGGCCGGCGGTGGAGGTGGAGGTGGAGGTAACGGCGGTGGAGGTGGGCATAATGATGAGTTATCGGAGTCGATGAATTTTGCGAAGAAGATGAGTCAACAGCATAGTGGAGGAGGAGAAGAAAACAATAATAATAATAATAATAATGAAGAAGAGAACTCGTGGGAGAGAGAGAAATGTAAAGCGGATATATTGAATCATCCTTTATACGATCAGCTACTGTCGGCACACGTTTCATGCCTGAGAATTGCGACGCCGGTGGATCAATTACCGAGGATTGACGCTCAGCTAGCTCAATCGCAAAACGTGGTAGCCAAATACTCTGTACTTGGACAAGGTCAACCGCCTCTAGATGATAAAGACCTCGATCAATTTATGGTAAACACTAAATTTCCTTATGTTTCTTCATAATTCTAAGCTTATTCTAAGAAATTTCGTTTTTCTTTCTTCTCGTTTGTATGTGTGTTGAGTTCTAAAATTAGTTTTTGCTTGATATATTTAAAACTATTTTTATCTAATTTGAAAATATTGTAGTTTTACTTTGCGCTTGTTTATCCGCTTGTGAGATTACACTGGCTATGTTGTTCTAAGGAGATATATGTCAAAATTTACAACAAAAATTGGATATGTTTATAGCTGTACTTCAGAAATTTGTAATACTTCTATGAGGATTGAGGTCTGAGGATAGTGAAGTGTTCTTTCGGGCTTATAATATTCATAGTATGCTTGAAAGGTGAGCTCGGCCGGCACAAATTTTTGGCTTTATTTGATGATTTTTAGCATTGAGGTCGTCAACAAATGTTAGTGTGGAGTGAAATGAATGGACTGTTGTTGATGTCATTGTAATGATTGGATTTTTGCGGAAAATACCATTTTAATTCCTGGGGTTTAGATATTTTTTTGGATGTTTAATTTTGATTGGCGTAGCTGATGTAGGAGAGTGAAGAGAGTTGAATAAAGGCTCAATCTTTGGCTTATCATGTCATTTTAGTTATTGGAAGTCTTCACATAAATGTGTTTCAATCTGAAGATTTGGTTTTGAACTTACTAGACTAAGACTTTTCGATATGAATTACTCGGTTGATTGTGTTATTCCTTCTCTGAATTGTGGCCATTGAGAGAAACTTTTGCTTAAGATTGATGCTCTATCTGTATGAGTGGTTTTTCTTGTAAATGTGGTGGGGTATCATAGGTGCTAGAGTGATCATTTATCTATCATGATGCACAAAGTTTAGTCTAGTTTTTGGCAATTTTCTGAATTCATATAAACCTGTAGTGGAAGAGCCACTTTTGTCGTAGGATTGTCAATTTGATACCCTTGTACGGTATTTATAGGTTACATTTTTCTGTGTATATATATATCATATGTTGAATTCCTTTGGCTTCTTCTTGTATTTACTTCCTTATCGACAATCCTGGCTCTGCCAATGTAAACCTATACAATGAGTTTAGTTAATCTGGTCAAGGTAAAAAATATGGCTGTGAGCAGCTTCCTTTGTTGTTAAGCTACTTCTGCTGTGCTTTGTGATTAACCAGAGAAGTTAGTATTTTGGTTTTTTAGGCCTTGTGAACTATTCTTTTATAGAAATTTGATTCCTAAATCACATGCTCTGCATCGTTGGATTCTGTCCAACTAATATAGTAAAGGTTTGGACTGGAGAATTTTGGAACTGGATAAGTTCTTTTCAGCTGTGCTTCTATCTTGAGTATATTTCTACAGGAATATATTTGAGAGTTTTAACTATTAAGATCTTTATAGAAATATCTAGATGTCACATCAAAAGAGGAATCTTTTTATCATATACACTAATAATTGACCCCTAATGTAGGGAAAGTGCTTTGGAGAATCCCTTGAGACATCATGTGGATATGTTTGTCTTATTTTTATCTGTTGATCTCTTAGTAGTAGTAATGGTGAAGTAGTTTAACTTACAATAGTTTCTTTCAATGGGAGTGAAGAATGAAAAGTGGATTATCTTTCTAAAATTTTGAAAAAAAAGAACAATTTACAAAGTTTATTATTTAAAAATAATTCATGTGCTGCGCACTAATACTGAAAAGCCAATGTTGTCTCAGTTTAAGACTGAAAAATTAAGAAGAAACAAGTTTTGTGTTATTTCTGAAAGATGTTCTTGCTGTTTAATTTTGCAATGTTTATAAGAAATTACAAAAGGAAAACAAAATAGTTTGTATATGATATTTGAAAGATGCTCTTGCTACATAATTCCTTGAGTTGAGGGTCTATCGAAAACAGTTTCTCTTATCTGTATATGTTCTTTGTTGTTTGCTCTTGCTATTGACACTGGATATGTTGTTTGTTGTTTGCTCGTGCTATTTAGCTCTATCTTATGAGTGTGTACTAAATCAAGAGTTCATCTCATCTTTTTGCTTCGAATTTTGCAGTATGCATTGTCTATAGACACCAACAGTTACAGAACCCTTAAGCTTAAGTAATTTATCTTAGTTTCATAATGTTGCCAAGTTAATAGTAACTATGAACCACAAGCATCGGTATAATTGTTAGCATTATAGTAAGTTTGTCTTGTGCAAAAACACAAGCTTACGTCCTGTACATATTACCTCATTATTTTGTATCTTCTTTAATGGTTTCTGATATGTAATAACATTTTCATGCACACATTTCTGCATTTTTTTTCTCCTTTTAATCTTAACTGCAAATTATACAGTTTATATCCGCATTAAGAGATGTGATATGTTATCTCATACTTCCTTTTTCTCTTCCTTTTGTCTTGTTTCTTCTGATGCAGACTCATTATGTTCTGTTGCTCTCTTCCTTTAAAGAACAACTGCAACAACATGTCCGCGTCCATGCAATGGAAGCTGTCATGGCTTGCTGGGAGCTCGAACAATCTCTACAAAGCTTAACAGGTAACATCATTGTCTACTCCGTCTTTTTATTTTGTTCGTTTTGTTTTCTAATTGATTTTATTCCTCTTGTAGCCTGCCTATCTTTTGTTTCTTCATGTTAAACTCTTAAAGTTAAAAAGCTTAGATCACATGTCACTGTCCGTCAGATATTTCCTTTCTTTTGTATTTTCATCTTCATCCCTTTAATGTTACTATTAAATCCATTGTGATGCCCAAACACCATTTGTTTGTAATTACACTACAACCAACCATATGTGATACTCATGATTGCCTTATTATAAGCTATATTGTAAGGACTCTCCAAAAATCTTGTTGCAGCCGTAATGGATCCTCCAAAAAATGCACTATTTATTGAGAATTTTCGACACGTACTTGTTGGCAATTTAAGGGTCCAGTAAACACAGATTATAAATCCTTCGATTTCTGTTACTATTTGTCGATTCCTTCTACCTCGATAATTGTTTTTGGTTACTGTTGGTTGTTTTTGTTATTATCTGTTATTTCTTGTGCTTCCGTTACTTTTTTTCTAGACTGCTTTGCACTGTTTTCCCTTGAGCCAACTGCCAAGGGTCTATCAGTAACCACCTCTCTACCTTTGAGGTAGGAGTAAAGTCGGAGTACTCTCACACTCTCCAGGTCCCACTTTGTGAGATTATACTCGATATGTTGTTGTACGTTTGTCCGAATTAATAGGTCGATCGATAGCCTCATTCTTCTAATTCAACATTGTTTTCTTAGTAATGACACTTATGTAGTCATCCATCACATAGTCAGTAAACTGTTATATTGCTGAAAAGAGAATAAAAGAATGTCTGCTCCACCAGCTTTTCTACAGTTACATATGCATGTAGGCCAAGTGTGTGTTGCAGACTTATAATTACTCAGATGATCTGTCAACAGGGGTAGCACCAGGTGAAGGTACAGGTGCAACCATGTCTGATGATGATGATGACCAGGCTGATAGTGACACAAACTTTTTGGATGGAGGTTTTGATGGACCAGATAGCATGGGATTTGGTCCTCTTGTACCTACTGAAAGTGAAAGGTCCTTGATGGAGCGTGTTAGGCAAGAACTCAAGCATGAGCTCAAACAGGTAAAAGAAACATAACTTTTGGATCTTCTGATACTGTTCAAAAACATAATAATAAAATTAATACAGTAGAAATAGTATTGTACCCTCCGTTAATGGTTTTAAGCATTTACACTAAAGGCTCACACAATTCAACGGGTAAGCTAAACGGCATAAGTCGCACATTCAAGTCTCACTATCGCTCATTATCAGAGACAATTGGTATGCTTAGAATCGGGAACATGTTGACATGTACTATTAAGTAAAATAATCCCTCTGTTTAAATTTGTTAGTCTTACATTTCAACATATAAGCAAAACCCAAAGAAGTCTTGCTTTCAAGGCTTATTAATCACTCGTTATCAAAAAGAATATCACTTGTTTGATCTATGAAAAAGAATTACGCCTACACGTGATATGTTGTAAACATAAATAAGTAAATAACAATGTATCCTATCTAATGACTTCAGTATTATACCGATAAAGCTCGAAAGATAACCTATGTTTTTCTTCCCCCTAAAGCTAATGAGTTTCTTGATTTTGTTTTTCATTAAAGGGTTATAAGGAAAAAATTGTTGACATTAGAGAGGAGATTTTACGCAAAAGAAGAGCAGGAAAGCTGCCTGGTGACACTACATCTGTGTTGAAAGCTTGGTGGCAATCACATTCTAAGTGGCCTTATCCAACTGTAAGTACAACAAAAGAGAAGTTCATATCATAGATTTCGAAGGGACCTATTATACTACTATATTTCTCACTTTTTTTGTGAACAAAATTTATGTTGTAGGAGGAAGACAAAGCACGATTAGTGCAAGAAACAGGTTTACAACTGAAGCAGATAAACAATTGGTTCATTAACCAAAGGAAAAGGAACTGGCACAGCAATCCATCAACATCTTCTTCTCAGAAAAGCAAACGCAAGAGGTAGATTAATCAACATTCTTTTCTCCCTATGTTTGGTTGAACTCTTCAAAACTATTGTCCGGTATCGTCCGATTCTTCAAAAGCAATTTTGAAGGATTTGACACGGTACGACAACACCTTTGGAGGTCCAAGCAATATAGCTTTTCCCTTAATCACATGCTATGTTGCTTGTACTCTTCAAAATGTCGTTACATCTCTGTTGGATCCGACATGCATCCCATTACATTGTTAAAGAGTCCAAGCGACATATGTCACGTACTTTAGGATTTAAGGTCGATAGTGTAAAGAATTTTACACTATCAATTTGTTTTACTCCCTCCGTTCAATTTGTTTGTCTTACTTGCCAGTCCGTTTAAAAAAGTCCTTTTCTTTTCGACAACTCTTTAATTTCAACTTTCACTTAATATGTTTAAGATCACTAGATTAAATGACATTTTGGTACATTCTACGTATCTTTAATTTAAAAACTGCAAGATTCCAAATTCTTATTCACTTTCTTGACTATGTGCCAAATCAAAACCAGAACAAACAATTTGAAACAAAGGGAGTAGTAACATGGTCTAGCTGTTAGCTTGGCTTATTGTAGTTATCTTTTAAGTAACCTGATCGATGTCTTTCACATGTAACTATCTTTTAGGTGACTTAATAATATAAACTAGCGTATACATAAACTCTTTAAAGCTAATCTCGATATTCGATAAAAGTAGTGCAGGTGAAATCAAGCAGTAAAAAAAAAAGACATGATGAAGAAGAATATGAAGTTTTTGTGTTCTAGCAAAGCATAAAGATTCATCACAAAACCAAAACATGAATGGCTAGAATTTGGGAAATTGAATTAATGAGTTTTTGGCTGTGTGAAGTAATTGACCACAGAAACTTCCCAAGCTGACCTGGTTGACTAAGATATGCTTTAGAAAAAAAGAGAGTATAGATACTTGTGAAAGTAATACTAGCACTTTCTTATTTTTATGAGGTTAATTTTCTATGTTTTAAGTCAAATATTTTAGCACAACAGGTTTCAGTTTATATAATTTTGTTTTGTATCAAATATTTTGGTGGCTATGTTGTAATTTTGAATTCTAGTGTTACTCATTTTTGTGAATAGAAGTTGTAGATTATAATTACTTAGTTCCACTGAGCTGTCCTTATACTGATATATTACTTATTCTCCAAATCATTTTAAAATGTCAACTAATATAGATATTGCGATAACATACTCATATCAATCATTTTTCATGTATGAATAATTTACCTCCTAATTAACTATCAAAACTCTTATTTATACGTCATTTTAATTATTAACATATTTCACCATCAAAATAGCTGAAACATTAGTTGGTGGGTTGTTATTGACTTTACTAAGCTTGTAGTAGCTTTCAATTGTTTATATTTAGTAGCTAACAGAAGATCACGCCATAGATTAATTAGGGATGTACGTTTTGTTTGTTTTTTCGCCTGTTATTCGGAGCCTATATTGGAGCTTCGATTAAATTTAGATCGCGCACTGCTGGGCCCATTCAGGAGTGGCGCTCCCAATAGGATTTTTTTCATATCTAGAGCTCGAACTCGATATCTCTAGTTAAAGATGAAACACTCTTACCCGTGCACTATAATTTTATCTCTAGTTAAGGGTGAAACACTCTTACCACTGTACTATAATCCATGTTGATATGATGTAAGGTTTAATTTGAGCCGTATTCATTTTTTTTTCTAAATATTTAAATGATTTTGTCTCTTCATCCTATTTTCCTGCTACTTCATTTTTATAAAATAAATCCGTAATTTATGGACAAATTATGTATGATGACTAGACTTAATAGTATTAGACAAAAATTGGGGCCCATGAAAGAGAGAGACAGAAAAAATATCTAGATTTTTATTAGAGTAGTTATTTTGTATCTTATCAATTTAATTAGTTTTTATTTAAAAAAAATTAAATATTTCTTAATTTATACGTGTCATCCTTAAGACCATGCTAACTTAGCTCTTTGTATCGTTCATCTAATTGATATTATTGATTCTATCACTTTCATCATGAATAACATCTAGAAGACTATAACAATTCAAAACTTTTTAATTATTTAATTAAAATGACAAGTTGAAAATGCATGAATATATTAAGAAAGTGTATTCTTAAAAGGTATTGAATGAATAGACATTTGAGTTTCAAAGTTAGGTTTGATTGTTGAACTTTAGTAGACATAAAAATTTGAAACATAAGACATTTTATTCAAAATTTAGATATAAGTTTAAATATTGAGTGTACAAACATTATGTCATACTTACATATCAGAACAACAAAAACAATCTTAATAGCAATAAATATATACATTAACAAAGAGTGCTAAGGTTTTTATCGTCATTAGTTAAATGTCATCGAATTTAATATTGTTATAGATTTTAAAAACACTTACAAAAGCTAATAATTATCATTAAAAACATATTTAATGATAATTAAGTTATTACATTTACTAATTGTCGCTAGGGTATGTATGTTTGGTACTTGATAGATAGAGTTTGATATCTCACTTAACCATTATACGTACAAAATATCAAGGTAATTGAACAATATTATTAGAACTACAATATGTATTATTATTATTATTATTATTATTATTATTATTATTATTATTATTTTATTTCATTTTATGACTTTAGTCTATATGCTTTGCAATATAAATACTCTCTCCGTTTCAAAAAGAATAATTCTATTTCTTTTTTAGTCTGTTTAAAAAAGAATGACCTCTTTGCTTTTTTGGCAACACTTTAATTTTAACTTTTCACATGGCATGTTTAAGACCACAAGATTAAAGGGTATTTTGATACATTTGATATAACTTTAAACTAGAATCACAAGATTAAAAAGTGTTCTTTCTTTTCTTAAGCTTCATTTTAAATCAAACTAGACCAGTCTTTTTGAAACGGAAGAAGTATATATTATAGGTCAGACAGACAGTGAGATTTGACTCCTCTATTTTCAGTACTCTACTTCTTTTTATTTTTAAATTGAACAAATAACCTATATATTAAGAAAAATAAAACATCACTATCACTAATTTATAACGTTACTTTGGTTATTCATTTTATCATTATTTAAGGACAAAGGAATCTTCCAAATATCTCTAAAAACGTAGACAAGTTGGCCACAACAATATTTTGGTCAATAATTTTAAGAACATTAGTACAGTATACATACAAAGAATTGAAATTTCTTTAATCGTGGGATGCACATAGCTTGGTCTATAAAGGTGATTGTGATAAAATAATAAATATTTTTATTTTTAATTAAAAAATTTAGATTCAATTTTTAGCATCATTTAGTATAAAATATTTTATTTTTAAAATGAAAATTAATTAATTATAAAATGAATATAGAATAGAAGGTCGAAAAATCATACTCCTTCCGTCCTTCCGTTTCATTTTATATTGCACTTTTCATATTTCGAGGTTTAAATAAGTGCATCTTTGATATTTTGAATTATCAATTATTATGACTTATAATGTTCTTTACGTTGTTTTTAAATATATAAATTTCATTTTAAAAAAATTAAAAATTCATAAATAAATATCCATTTAAAATTAAATTATTAAACTCTCGAAAAACGGAAAGTATCTCACATAAAATAAGTCAGAGAAAGTAACTAAAGTTTCTATGAATGTGGTAGGCACATGTTTCTGAGCCGCTTAGGCCGGCTTTTGTTTTAATATAGAGTATAGCGAGATTAAATAATATTTTAAAAAATTTAATGTATATTTTTTATATTTATTCAAATTAAAATAAAAAAATATTAATTAATATATATATACATATATTTATAATTTTATTTTCTATTTTGTCAATAGAATGAAGTGTAATTTTCTTTTACTTTACTTTTACAACAAGCTATTAAATAGTTTACTTTAACATGAAATGTTTTATTCTCTATTTCTAGATTCGTTTCCTTTGCTAAAGGAATAATGAAGTGAACGTAACTTTAATATATGAAAATTAATAATATTCACCATACAAGAATAAAACTATTGCACATTATGACTTGTTAATGCACATTAGTTTTTTATTTATTTATTTATTTCATTTCAATAATATAGAAAAAGAAAATACATACTAAGCATGCAACATTGAATTACATATAATTCATGTATGCTTATATATATATATATTATAAGAAACAAAAAGAGTGAATTAGACGATTATTTATTATGTATATAAAAATCTCCTAAATAAACATGCGTTCACCAGTATAAATTTAATCAATTCATAACGAACTTGTAATATATCTATTCATCCATTTAAAAAAAAAACATGGCATATCTAAAAAAATTGAAAACAATTATTCTATCCCAATATATATAAAAATAAAAAATTTAAATACCTTATTTATGAAATTACATTATATATTAGCTTGTGATCTTTAAAATTAAAACTTCCAAAACAAAATATAAAGAATGGTTAACTAATCAGAAGTTCAATAAATTTAAGTACAAAAATTGTAAATGGGGGAATTTTACTTCTACAATAAATTAATTAAATTTATATAAAATCAATTTCATCACCATTTTCTCTCCTAAATATACAATAAATCATAAATCACAATTATTATTATTTTCTCAAATAATTATCACAAACCATCATTTTTATTTGGATTATTATTATTATTATTATTATTATTATTATTAGCAACAAACCCAGAAAAAGGAGCAGCAAATCGAGATGAGAAATTACGTAAAAGCCCATCATCATCTTCCCTACCATCACCACCGCCCTTGTCGAAATTGAGAGCATAACTATCTGAATCGTACTGAAACTGCGTCGTTTTAGCTGAAGATTTCTTAGGATTACAGTATTTTCCGATCTTCCTTACCAAATTCTTCCATTTGGGTCCAGCTACAAGTTCAGAATACTCTTTCAATTCCTTCATATTTTTCACTATCCATGAATCTCTGTTTTCTCTTTCATGGAGTAGAGAATTTGCTTCTCCATCTTTTTGGGTTGATGGGAAACAGGGGAATCTGAAACAGGCGCACCAAATTGAAGAGGGTTCTTCGTGAAAATAGGAATCTGTTCCTTCTTGGGCAGTTTCTCTGATAGGTGAATAAGTATTGTTCATCATTTTACTTGAAAGTTCAGCTGAAAAATCGATCTGGGTGTGTGTGTTTTGGGGTATATCAGGTGTTCTTCGTCGTGCTCTGTTTAATATTCTTGCAAATTCAGCTGAAAATCGATCTGGGTGTTTGTGTTTTGGGATATATTAGCTGTTCTTCGTTATGCTCTGTTTAATTTTCTTGAAACTTCAGCTAAAAATTCGATCTTGGTGTTTTTTTTGGGGGGATTTCGAGGTGATGGGTGTGTATCTTAGCTGTTCTTCCTTGTGCTCTGTTCTTGAAAATTCAGTATGTTGGGGTGTTTGAGATTTGGGGTTTTGAGTTTGGGTGGGGTGGGGGGTGGGGTGGAAGATGAATGGTGGTGGAGATGGAGAAAAATGGTGGATATATATATATATATATATATATGTATATATTGTATGTATATGCGCGTGTGTATTTAATAGCTGAGAAAGATGAAAGAAATGAGGTGTTTTGATGATTTTTCTTTTGACCAAGTAAAACTTTGGTTGATTATTTTCTGGAATTATATGATTTTATATTATATGGTCAATTGTTATTGAAATATATACTTAATTATAATATTATTATTTTTATTGTCATTGGGACGTAGATGGTTATTAATTTTGGCGAGTGAAAAGAAAATGTTCAATATACTCAAATTAAGATATAGTTATGAGAGATTAGTATTTAGTTGTGTGATGGGACGGGTATAAGGTTAGATACAAAGATAGATCGAAAATACTGAGAGATGCTTATTGAGATAACCTTTGATGAAAGAATATGAAAATTATAAATTAGAGTCGAAAAATATTAAGTAATTGAACGTTGTTTAAATTTTATATTATTCTCGTGCTATTTTTATATCTAATGATTCTATATTTCTATGATTTGTATTTTTTTTATAAAAAAATTACTATAATATTATTTATTGAGGATAAATAATTAAATGATTTAACTAGAAATAAATGAAGTATCGAAAGCTAAGAAGAAAAAGGGAAATACAACTAAGGGGTCGTTTGGTACAAAGATTGATAATGCAGGGATTAGTAATGCTGGGATTAGTAACGCAAGGATTAATAGTGCAGGGATTAGTAATACAGGGATTATTTTTATCAAGTGTTTGGTTCATTGTTTTCGACCTCATCTTATGTTTGGATTAAAACTTTATAAAAAACTTCTTTCCAATTATACCCTTTAATTCTTATGCAATTGGGTTAAGGTAAATAATTGCCGGATAATTTTTTTATGACCTTCTAACTAGCTAAAAAAAGAACAATTTTATCGTTATGTTTGCCTTTTTTTTCTTAAATTATTTGAGGATAAATAATTGTCATCTTATTAAATTGATCACTTACAAATGTCAATTTTCAATTTAAAAAAAGATAAACTATCAAATTTTAAAATTGAAAAGACGGTAAACAATAGTAAAATTGAATAAACCATCTACATTTACGAATAAAATTGGAAGTTGTAATTTTTGTATGTATTCAATGTTATAAATTGTTGAAAATACAAAATATTAGAAAACCGCACAAACATTTAATTATTTGTTTATTTTCTTGATTTTATGTTTTATGGTTGTGCTAGTAAATTTATTTAAATAAATTAGCTTACAAATTATTTAGAGAGAGTTAAATAATTTGTAAGCTAATTTATTTAAATAAATTTACTTGCACAACCATAAAACATAAAATCAAGAAAATAAACAAATAATAAAATGTTTTGAGGGATATTTTTGTCTTTAGGTGACTTATCCCATGGTATTATATCCCATGTATTGCTAATACCTCCAAATAGAAGGTATTAGTAATACATCATATAATACCATGTAGGAGGTATAACTAATCCATGGATTAGTTATACATAGACCCATTTTCCTACCAAACGTAGTACTAAATAATACCATCTATAATACATAGACTATTTGTTTTAATGCGGCCTACCAAACAAAAGTGTTCACAACGCGTTGAAGGATATGTATAGACTATAGTCATCATTTTGGATATGACTTTTTCTTTTTTGGATACCAAACATTACTTATTATTTATATATACAGCCAACTTTCCTCCGATTTCAGGTATCATCTTTAAAATTTCGATTAATTTAAATTTACATCGAATAAAATCAGTTAAATCTCTTAAAGATGAGAAAGATCATGTTAATTAGTCCTATAAACTCACAATATAAATTAAAAATAGAAAAGAGACTATGTACTATATAAATAAATCTAATATAATAATCAAATAAAACTAAGTTCATTAAAGAATAATTAGAGTTAAAATACTAGTCCTAAAATATAAGAGATCCGTTAGGTGTTGGGGACAGGTTGTAAGATATTTTCCAAAGTAAAAAGGAACAAGACAATAATTAATTGCGAATTATATTCATTATCGGATATAACAAAATCAAAATTTTCACTAATAGAGTTTAAAATACGAAGAAGTAAGTATCTCAACAAGCCGAATGAGGTCCAACATTTTGTTACACACACACAAAACAAAAAAAAAAAACTATACATGTAATTTTTCAAACAGAGGAATTTCATATTAGTCAAAATATTGTATATGCTTCTTGATTTTTCTTTTAGGATAGCATCAATTAAATTAATTAATCAAGCACCAGCAATCTTTAATCACACTCATTAACAATAATGTTGGTTGAAATTAATTCATGATTTACATAATGAACTATAATTGTAGTTAGGTGCAAGGGTCCCATCTACAAATCACTTTTGTAAGCCAATACAAGGAGTAAAATCAATATAAATATATGAAGATTAAAAGATTTGTCTAACCAAAGATATATATTTTACTTTATTAGTCAAAGAAAATGGCCATATATTTCAATAGATTAACGTGTAAAAATTTCACTAAAAATGCATATTTTTTTTCAAAAGGTTTAAGACGCATTAATCACGCAATAATATAATGAAGTGGTTGAGTTGGGGAGAACATGATATGCTTTCAAAACACATGATAATCGATTAATCAACGCCTCAATCCCAACCAAGTTGATGAATCGCCTACATAACAAACGTAGAGAGAAGAAAATGTTGTGTTACTTTGACTTCGATTTTGATGTAAATTTGGTCAATATTGGAACACCTAATTAAGTCAATAATAAAATGTAATGGAGGTCTAAAAAAACCAGAAAACAAAGATGAGGCAACTATATTATGTGTTACTTTGAGCTAATTTATATACCTAAGTTTATCAAGGTAAAAAAAAAAAGAGCAACTACAAAGGACAGTGCAGAAAATTAAGTTTTAGCTTGATTGGTGTTTGCTGAGGCAGATGATTGTTGGTTTTGTCCTTTGGGAGGGATCTTAGACTGCATCACTCGTAGCTCGTTGGCGATCTCAGTAAAGTTAGGCCTCTCGGACGGTTCAGCTGACCAACATCTCTCCATGAGTGACCTCCAATCTGGGTCACAGGACTCGGGCACAGGAGGACGCAAGGTATTACTCACGATACCACCTGCATAGGGATTCAGTTGTTAATACTCGATCCGGTTTGTTGACTTAGAAGGCATTTAGACAATATTTGGAAGTCGTTACCAATTATAGCCCCATAGTGCAATTCGGCATATGGTTCTTCTCCAGTAAGAAGTTCCCACAGTACAATTCCGAAGGAGAATACGTCAACCTACAAACACAACCAGCAGAGTACGCGTCAACAAGCAGGGTAAGGTGATAGAATTATGATCCCCCTACCTTTCAATTTGTTTGTCATACCCCCTTTTTAGTCCGTTTAAAAAAGAATTCCTCTTCCCTCTTACCTTTTTGGCAACTTTTTAATTCCAACTTTCACGTAACATGTTTAAGACTACAAGATTGAAGGACATATTGGTGCATTCTACATATCATTAGTTCAAGACCACAAGATATAAAAGTCTACTTTACTTTCTTAAAATCCATGTCAAGTAAAAAACAGACAAACAAATTGAAACAAAACAACTTTTTTTTTATACCTTCTCAGATACAAGACTGCTGCTTCCATTGAGAAGTTCTGGTGCCATCCAGGGAAGAGTTCCTCGTACACCGCCTGAGATTAGTGTTTGACATTTCACTTTGGATAGCCCCAAATCGCCAACCTAAAACAAGGAGAGATTTAGAGTCAGTACCGAAGTGAAACGGATGATAATACGGCCAGGAGCTTTTAATATTCTCAGTGGACTGCTTTCGTGTTTGAAGGTGTTATGCACAAGGTAAGAGATAACCTAAAAGCAACACTGAGTATGGATTCTGAAGCAGGCAAGAACTGGAAGATAGTCGTCAAACCAACAACAATAAAAATAATAACACTAAGGATGATAATGATGATAATACTACAATGACGATGATATGACTAATGCCATAGATGGTACCGGTGAATTCAGTATTCTCAAAGGCCCACTTAAGCCAAGAAGCGAGGCCCAAAACATGTTGAGCGCTTCGCCTCGCTTAATGTGTGCTTTAGTGTCATCATCAAGTTTCTAGAGCATACTTTTCCTTCCCAATTAACGTTCCTAAAGGGACTGCACAAAACAATTCAAATTTCACCTTATCATAAAAATTTCAATTTCGTTGCTCTTATATTTGTTATTCGTGCTTATAAATATTAGTCTTGGACTAAACATATAGCTTTGTAATTTTTCTCCCTTTATGCCTTTCTTCACTAAAGCCCACATTTTATTTTCATTAAAACCCACGTTTTATTTGCGCTTAAAGCTCCCCGAAAAAAACCTTACAGCTTTTTTAGGCTTTTCGCCTTTTTAATAACACAGGCAGCGATACATGCCAGTGACATGAGCCATGGATCACTGTTGTCAAAGCCTCAAATGTGAAAAGCATAGAAAAGGACCATGCCTTTCCAGAGATACAAGCAAAAGCAGAACCAACGTTAGGTTTAGTAAAGAAAAGCCGAACATATTGTATTGCAGGAAAAAAGTAGTACAAACAAAACATAGTTGAACAAAGAAATGAAAAACTCCAATCATATAAAAAAGGAAAAAACGTAGCAGTCAAATTTAATAACCATCTTATACTTCAGATTTGGACAACAATGCAATTTTAGGTTTTTAATTTGGATTTATAACTTGCTATGCTTCCAATTTCTTGTCACTAAACATATTTACTCACAACACCTTTTAATAATGTTATATGTCGTTTCCTTTGCTTCAATTAACGTATTATTGGTTGTTGCTACTGTTCCTCTTCCCCGTTATTTCAGCATGACTTCTCCACCCTTGTATTTCCTTTCCATACTTGTTTCTTATCTCATGGGATATCCTTGTCTATCCCATCCCACTACTAACATAACAACCCCTAAGGACTTCCAAAAGCTAAAGTTGAAAGCATGGGAAAAGAATATACAAAAACCTGAATTCTCTTGGATTAAAAAAAAACTTGATTTCTCTCTTCTTTTTGTAAGTACGGTGCCAGTCTAGCTTGCGCACACCTCAATTAATCACGCGGGATACCTGCAACCTCCTACTAGCACAGGTACCCTTGTCCACCAAGGTTTGAAGACATGGGAAGAAATCACTCAAGTGTTTTTGCCTCCTTTGGATGTTTACTTAAGCATGAGAACTTGGTTTCTCTCTTGATGTCACAATACCTTAAAATGGCTTAGTTACTCAGTACTCACTTAAGTAGCACAAACCTAGATGTTGTCACCATGACGGACATAAGTGCAGGAATTAAACAAGTGTCTTGCATCCATAGATATGAAATTCTTCATATAACCACAATCCTCTAGGAAAACACCGAAAGATAAAAGATGATGGATACATCTAAACAATTTAAGATCAAAGCAAGGTCCATTCACATTCAGCAAAGGTAATTCTTTAAATTGAATTTTTATGTCTAACCACTTCAACTGAGCATAAATATGAAATCATGTTCTTATGGTGTCTAGAAGAGTAATACAACTGCCCTAAACAGCTCAAATAATAACTAAAGAAAATTAGGTGAGCTGGATTGTTTTGATATTATTTCAATAAGGTAGTGACAATTGACACGCCTAAGCACAATTGATGTCACCTAAAACTTAAAGCCTCATTAGCTCGAGTACAGAGTAATTTTTCCTATTTTGCTCAGGCATATATAGCCTAAACTGTGGAGGTATTTTTGACACGGGAAATAAAATTTCGTTCACAATCCAGGTTTTCTAAAATGAAAGAATTAGAGAAGGCGCCTACTGCACCTATTATAGGTTTTCTAAAGAAGCAAGAAATCCCCAAGGACCAGTGGCGCATGGTTCTAAACTCAATAGATAATGGACCAGTCCCTCTACCTTTCTCCACTCAAATACCTAACTTATGTCTGCAGCAGGCTTTGAACCTACTGCACATACTGTAGTTCTTCGATGAAGTTTTATATATGATATTCTTATCATCTTTTAAAATTACCTGCTCAAACTAGTTCCCGCAATGAGGTCTTTGAATTTAATCTCTACCTCACCACATCAGGTCATTACATTTGAACACACAGAAAATGCAGGTCCACCTGCAGGCATATCTGATATTGATTAATAAGCAGAAACCATAACCACTCTCAGCCCCTAAACATTGACCCCTGGAGCACGCAGCTAGTCTCAAACAAAAACCCAGTGTATATGATATCCAGTGTTAATGCCGATGGAATGCAATAAGGTCTATGAAAGATCTTAAAAGTAATTCAACGTGATATACCTTGTACACAACCTGGAGTGAAGTAGTCACAGAGACTATCATAGGTCACCTTTCCCAGTAATAGTTTGGAGGGACATTTAATTTAGAAGGGAACAACACAGGTGCAGGAATAAACACTGTTATTTTCTCAGGATGGGGTCCCTCATACTTTCTGACAAATGGTATAAAACTCAATCGTCTTCAACTATAGGATAAGCCATGGAAGATTAGAAGGCTGGAAAAGCCAAGAAGTGAAAGAGTTTTGCTTTCGGCGCCATCTCAAGGCTGGCTACTATATCAAGATGTTCTACTACACCCAATGTGAAATGATGCACATCATCTATTGTATCTCAAACAATAAATTACAATACCTGCTTCATTTTTTGAAAAGATACAAAGTTTATCAGTTTTAAATTACGATGTAACTGCTTCAGCTGAGAACTTCTTGAGATGTTAAGTAACAAACGCATCACCTCAAATGCAAAAGCAGCCTCCAAGCTCTAAATCTTTCTTTAAATTTTGATAAGAGCTCCAAGTCTAGTGTGTCACTCAATGAGAGTGATGATCTTTCAGGTTCAGGTGTGTCATACTTGGGTATCAGATTACAACGAATATTCAGTTATTAATGTCAAACTGTGATCTCTTTACATCTTTCATTGTAGTTTACCTGCCCCATTCTGAGCTTAGGACTCCCTTACCTCATGCTCAATAGAAAATTATGCTTCCATTGCAGATTTGCAAATACAGAATATAACATTCAATTACTTTCTTTAGTTAAACGAGAACTCAGAACCACTGCAAAAATGTTATTAGGTGATGTTTTACTAAAATAGGTAGAACAATTAACCATCAGCGAACTCCTAACTGTGCATAAAACTTGAATTAGTCTCTGATGTCAACATATAATAACATTTGTAAGACACAGATTTAACACTTATTCCCCTTGTTGAGATAATTGGCTACTAAATCTTTAGCATTTATGCACATCATTTTTTATCAACTAACAAATAAAACTATATCCCGGTGATGACTAACCTTGCATATTGGACGGTGGGGATCACGCAGATTAACCAACAGATTGTCGCTTTTCAAGTCAAAGTGCACTATATTCTTCCCATGAAGATACTCCATTCCAAATGCAACATCCATGGCAATCACGAGGCGTTTCCTCTTATCCAGATTTCTGAAGACAGTACGTGATGCATTTAGTCATCCCATTTTTTATGTGTACCACCACAAATAGTATACAATTTTATCGTATGCAGAAGAGTACTATAAGTGCTCAAACTGATCCCACAAAATCAAGGTGAATGTCATGAAAGAAACCTACTCATCCACTAAGTAACTACAGGAACCACCCTACCCTCATGGCACACTTGAAAAAACCCATCTGAAAATGATGTGACCTTTAACCTACCATTGCCCTATAATTGCATGAAGACATGAATTTATACCACCAAGTTATTTAATGACTAAAACCATAGCAGAGGTCAACCCTAAAGCAAGTTTAACCCAAAATTCAGTGGTATAAAAAAAAGCAAATTAAGTAACTATGAATTAGGATTCTATTACAAATATCTTCATATGGAAGTAAAGATTGAATTACCAATAAACAGTAACTCCATTTAATCCATGCAAGCAGAAAGAATAACAAAAAGAAAGGTCACCTCTCATTCTTTTGTAAAGCATTTCTCAAGGACCCGTTAACCATATATTCTGTAACAGTCGCCACCGAGCCACCTGGACCATCTAGCACAACACCATAGAAGGCAACAACGTTTGGATGGTGCAAGTCTGCAAGTTTGATGGCTTCATTCCAGAAATCATCCCTCTAAATGAAAAAGATAAGCAGAGACATATTATAAACATGGATAAAGGACGCAAAGATCTTGGTAAATTAGTTAAATTATCAGGTGTAAGGATAAAGACGAGAGACAGTAAGAATTTGAAAGGAGGAGGAAAAAGATACCAACCATACGCTCTTGTTCTGAAGCTTTCCCAGCGAAACACCTGTCATTAATCCTTTTAATTGCAACATCAGTACCCCTCCACTTCCCATGATAAACAGTGCCAAAAGTACCAGAACCCAATTCTCGAATCTCCTCGAGGTCATCATTCTTTATAATCTATTCACAAGAATGCACTTTCAAAACATGGGAAAATGAAAAAATTACTACGTGGCAGTGGCAGTGAAAGATAAGTTCACTTTTCCATTTAGGTATAACAAATTATGGGAATTGTACTGGACAAGAAATGTCGAACCTGCAAGCGTCCAATGCCACCTGATACAGGAAACCCAAAATTTGCTCTCTCTGGAAATTTAGTTTTAGTTTCCTGAACAGAGATTACTTCTGATTAGCAAGACTGGCAAAGAAAAGATACAAGAAACTGATTCCAAACAACTTGCATAGCAGCAGCTGTTGTTTGTGTGAGAATTTAAGACCTCAAATTTATCCTTGGGGTCCTTTCCGGCATTAGTGCTTTCAAATTCAACATTCTGTTGACTTGAAGATGGGGACTCACTCCTCCCATGTGAGGAAAGGTCAGCATTAGATGGAGTTGATGACTGAAGAACAGAAGCAGCGACGCCCTCAGCAACAGCCTGAAGTTCTTGCTTAATCATTTCCTCCTCTGAGCCTTCAATAGCAAATAGGAAAGGAAAACGTTAGGACGGCAAGTATATAAGATGACCTACCAATACTGAATTCCAGAAAAATCGAAGCTTCTCACCTTTCTTGGACCATGATTGATCTGAACTGTAATCTGTATTACCAGAGGGAAGGTAAGCTCCATCCTCCAACCGAATTTGTGTTTGTAATCCACCATTAGTAGTAGTTGGCAACTCACCGGTATTGCCAAAACGATTCTCGCCAGAATAATCCTTGGTGCCAACAGCTTCCTTTTTTAGCTGAAGTCTACTAGGTTTAGGAGGAGGGAAATGAGAATCGTGATGTAAGTTCCAAGGATCCGGGTTGCTAAATAAAGAATTTGAATTCTCCTGTGCACATGGTGAGGTACCATCGAGTATGGTCATTACCGCAGTAGTAGGACTCACCATTGGCTGGAAATGATGAACCCCATCTTTCTGTTCAGCAATAGCTGGAGTTCTTTCTGTTGCATGGGCAGAGAGGGCAGTCAGATGGGGAGAGACTTCACTGGGTATCAAGTGATTAACCCCATAGTTTGGTTGCGCATGCACACCCGGATTTGTCATAACAGGATGCTGAGAGACTTCATACCCTTCTGCAGCCTGAATGTTGGGCAAGAAAGGATTCCCATGTGGAGAAACAGGTATTTCATTTGGATTCACGTTACTTGTAACCAAACCTGGATATCCCTCCCTCCCACCAAACTGTTGTACTCTGTTATTCAAGATGTCTTCCCTTCTAAAATTATCAACAGCTGGCTTACTCTGCTCATTATTTGCTAAAATTTCAGCGGGGTACATCAGGAGATTTTCCATCCTTCCCTCAATTTGTCTCAAATGGTTGCAAGCCGTAACAGATTCTATATTATCTTCTTTCGGAAGCATGGTAGGTGCAGTTCCACAATAATTCTTGGGAGATTCACCACTTAAGTTATCCAGTGTTTGACCAGGCACACTGCCAACTTTAAGTAAATCACTACTGACTGGTTTATTCGCAGCAACTTCCTGTTTAACCTGATACTGTGATGGAACCAGAAGCTGTTCAGTGACATTACCATGGCATGGTTGAGGAACAGCTCCAACAAAAACTCCATAAGGTGGTTGCACCGTACCTGTTAACCCTATCATACCTTGGGGGGGAACTGACACCTTTGGGTGCTCTGCAAACTCAGGCTGTTGGAGGCTTCTATCATATTCATACTTTTTATCAACAGTTTGTGAGACCCCAATTACCTCACCTTGACCTTTTCCAACTCCAAGATCTATCTGACCCCCAGTTCTTTGCGCAACAGCAGCTCCCTGCTGTTCAATAGCTGGCTCACCCAGGGTTCCAGTTGTAACAGCTCGGTAAATAGGCCGCCCCATCTCATCCAACCGAAGGCTATGATACACCGGATTAAAGTCAGATACTGCGCTTGCAGGACTCTCTCTTTGCTCTTGCACTACTGTATCTGAATGTGCATGAGGCAGCGATTTTTGACACATTAGACAGTCATCAAACCTGGGTAATGCCTCAGAACCAGTAACCAGTGGTTGAGGCACCTGGCCTTCAGAAAGTGGCATCTGCTGTGTTTGTGGAATATGGTGCCATCCATAAGCTCCTCCAAGACCTGCAGGAGGGGCGTGATGCTGATAAGCATTGTACCCTTGGTCAACAGGAATCTGCACAACTCTCTGCCCCAATGTGCCTTCTGCAGGATAATGTTCAAACCTAAAATGTTGGGGCTGAATCTGTGAGGCAACCAGATTCTGATTCATACTGACATGACCAGAAGGAGCCATTGTCATGTGAAGAGCAGGGACAAACTGCTGAGTTGGACCACCAGAAATTATATGTTGCTGATTCATTACTGGCCCAACAGTTCCCAAAAGCTGTCTAGGGAATCCCATTTGAGAAGGGATCTGAACATACTCTGCACGGTTTACTGTCTCCCTCTGAGGATCCACATAAGCTGGGAAATATGTAGTCCCTTGATAAGTCACTCCTGTTTGCTGCATATCATAACCCATTTGCTGCTGCTGTGCAGTGACAGGCACAGTTTTCTCTAACCCATGCTCCAACTGAGCAGATGAGGTTGGCACAGACCCAGGAACAACTAATGGAATGGTCATTGGAGAGACAGAAGCATCAGCATGAGTTGCAGGATTTGCATCTGTAGACACCAATCTGTAAGAAGGTTCTTGAGAGGTAGCAGAAGTACCACTAGGTGATAGCGTGTCAAAAGAAGGTACAGCTCTAAGCTCCCCCTGACCATGACCTAAGACATCCACAGCTTCAGCGCCACTAAATTCCGAGTTCTGGGTGGAACCAGCACTAGCGTTACTCCCTTTCCTAGTAAGGCCAATACCACTAACTCCATTACTAATCCCATTCACTGCCTCGACATACCTCTGTCCACTATCTTGCAGATCTCCAAATTGCGCCAAACCGGATGATTCCACCTCAGAAGCCGAAAACAGAAACACCCTCAATTTCGCTGACCCATCGGACGCTCTTTCAACCAACTTTTCATACTCATCCATCATATTTTCCAGATCTTCTGAACAAGAAACAGACACAAGTGCATCAAGATCCTCATCAGGCAACTGGTACTTAATCGTCACATCCTGCCCACAAGTATCTACTATTTTGCGTACCAGTTCAGCAAAACTCACATCCCTCCTAACACTAATAATCCTAGTCTGTCCACCCACATATCTCAATGCCCCATCACTCGGCCTCGGGATTATCCTCCCTCCAAAACTACACAAAAACTTAACTTTCCTCCCTGACACCGAACCATCACCGCCATCATCACTAGCACGCTCAGACACATTACTACCAACCCGCGCCCCAGAATGCAAATTCTGCGATGACCCAGTACCTGAATTCATAACACCAACATTCACAACACCCAGTGGCTGCGAAGCCACAACCTGTGGGACCCATCCAGCCGCCCCTGGACCAGCATTGGTATAACCTAAACCTAAAAACCCGGCATCCGTTACAGTAGTAGGGTAATAAACCCCCTGTATAGTTCCAGGACTGCCTCCAACATCCCGGGTCAGGTTACCATAAAACCCCTCAACTGCTCTACCAGATGTAGTCACAGGAGCAATACCCGATTCTTCGGGCACTGTCCTAACAATGTTCAACGGCCTCAAATCTTTGGGTATTGAATTTTGATCAAAAGCCATAATCTGTACAAATCAAAATTGGATTTTTTTTTCTAAACATAAAATTGCTATTTTTGTTTTTTAGGTTTTACCCTTCTCTACATTTCAGCTACTACAAAAACCAAGAAAACTCAATACTACGTAACTCCAATAAAACCCTAATGGGGTTCAACCAAATACAAGCAAATCAAAAGGGTTACTCAAGAAACATGAGTTTTCAGTAACCAACAACAACAAACTGAAAATTACCTCAAAAAAACGCACCGACCCAGCAAGAAAGTGATGGAAACATGAACAAAAACAGCACTTTCTTGCTAATCTCTGTATTTCTGTAGCTGATATGCCCAAAAGATACAAATTTTTTTATTTTTTTCTCATTTTTTTGAGAGATTTTGCAGGGAAAATATGTGCAGGGAAAAGGGTCGCTATCAAAATCTAGAGATGGAAGAAGAAGATGCCTTAATTTTTGATTTCTTGAAGAAAAAAAATAAATTGCAGAAAATTAAAAAATATATTAATTTTTCTTATAAAAGAAATTGAAATGAGAAAGAGAAAAGTGATATATGGGGGAAAGGCCACGTGGAAGAGTTCATGCAGAAGAGTTTGTAATTTTGAAAATTTAGTCAATTTGGTGAAATAATTTAAATAGCAATTATTTAAAGAAAAAAAGTTGAAAGGAACATTTTAATAATCCAATTTTAGATAATCCTATTAATGGAACTTTATTAGAAAAAGATATGTATTTATATTTTGGAGTGTCAATGAGGTGATGAGATATACGAGACAGATGTGAAAGTGAAACTTGACATAGAGGTTGAGAAATAGTTTCAAGTATTTGGGGCTTTTAATTTAGGGAAGTAGGGATATCGATGAGGATGTCATACAGCGTATTGGTGAGGTGTTGACAAAGGGGACGCTTGGCTCCGGAATCTCGTGTGACAAAAACGAATTATTTGATCTTAAAAGTGAATTATATTAAGTGATGGTTAGACGAATATTGTTGTATGTGATGGAGTGTTGATCAATAACTCTCGAGTTCAAAAAGGTGCAAGTTATGGATATGGGTTTGCGGAAATAGATGTGAAGGCGTATTAGAAGCGACAAGATTAGGCACGAGAATGTCCGAGCAAAAGTGAGAAAGACAAGCACTAAAGGAAGGGAAATTGATATGATTTGATAATGTGAAGAGGAGATGTGCAAGTGCTCTAGTAAATAACACATTTTATATGCAACATAGTAGAGCACATCAATCAATGAAATTGCTTTGTTTGGGCCTATAGTACATTAATCGATAGAAGTGTTTTATTTGGATATATTGTTACGTGAATCGACTGTAATCCTGCTGTGATTTGCGAGATTCCATAAAGACTGATTGACGTATTTAATTTTTCTTTCTTTCAACACGATTTCAAGTCACTGATTCCCAATTTTATTAATAAAAGCTCCAGTTGGCATGACGTTATATGAGAAGTAATTAGTACCGAATATGTAATGATTTTAAATATTCTTGTCAGTGATTCTTCGAAGATGATTTACCTTTAGATACTCTACTCAACTCATTCTTTAATATTATTCTGAATTCTAATGTCATGTATCTTTATTTTAGCAATCATATCGTGTTCACAATAATTTTCCCCAATTTTTGTATAACTTTGAAATTATAATAAAATTGGTAAACATAAGTCTCCCATGTATATTGTATATATATGAAAAAAACTTATCCACATCGAGTTTTTAAAAAAATTATAAAAGTTCATGATCATACTATTTTTGGAAGCATAAATTGTTTCTTTATTGGATAAAAATAACTTTGACATTATTTTAATATTTCTGTTGTATATTTATAAAATATAATGACAATGCGATGATTGCGTTAATCAAACATTTACTAATGTCAAAATGACAAGATTCATTTTGTGACAACATAATCTAATTAACAAAACAAATCTAAGTCAAATGATTAAACATACTAATTAATTAGTTAGAGGTGGTATTGAGGCACATGGCCTAGCTTAATTTTTTAAACAAAATAATGATAGGATATAAGTATAAATTAAAAGGGTTTGAATTTTTTACACTAAGAAAAAAATTATTTTGTTCAGATTGCCCACTTGATTATTCAATAAAATTTCTTACATATAGTTATTTACGTATATAATAAATAAAATATTTCGATTAATTAATAATTAAATATATTGAATCATATACCTAAAGATCAAACTTAAAATTTATCGAGAAAGAACAAAAAGTAGTATTCTTTTTCTTAAAACAAAATAGAGTACCTAGAAAAATACATTTTTCACGAAAAAATAAATAAAAAAATTCATGCTTAATTTATAAAAATAAATTTTAATTAACACAAGAAATCCACGTAATATTTCCCCAAAATATAATGAATTAATAATTTTTCAGTTTCATTAGGTATAAAGTCTTTTTCTTGTTTGAGTACAAGTCAAGACGTACTTAAATTAATATCCCTTACTCTAATGATAACTATTTTTAAAAAAAATAATAATAATAAAATTTTCCTATAAAATAATTTAATCATAATTACACTATCGTATACTCAAAAATATTGTCTCATAAGTAAGCATTTCAATTTCGAAAGTTTATATTTAGATATTTTAATTTAGTCTCAACTGATAAATAAATATTTTAATTCATTCCCACGATATTTGGCGATATCTATATGTTGACGTATCATGTTTTAAAGTATCTAAATGATTATTTTATAAATTAAACTGTTCAATTATCATAATAAAGACGAATTGAAATATCTAAATAAATAAATTTATCAACTAAGGCCAAATTTGATTTTTTCCAATGTATTATATAACTTATTATAGTTAACTAATCCACTTGAATAAGTTGAGCAAACATATTGCTTTTGGGGCAAGAAATAAATTAATTAATTTTTAATGCTTTTTAGTTTGATGAGTTTTTGTCGTGTGGTAGTATTTTTGCTAATATTTGTGTCAACTTCCCCTTGATACGCTATATTTTTAAAGTCTGATTAATTTAAATATATATTATATTAAATTATTTTAAAAAATTAGTAAATTATTAATTTTACTTTTAAAGCTCTATTAACTCGATTTTTTTAAAAATTAAAATTTAAGAATCATACTCATTACTCTTTGTTATTGTTAAATATTTTTATTAGTTTTTAATAACATTTGTTATTCGATCCCAACAAAAAAAGAAGCACTCTTTTCATTCACTTTTATTTCAACTAAACTAAAAATAAATAACCATTTAGTTCAATTTACAAAATTAAGAAATAATTTATTATTTTATTCTTATTTAAGTATTATTCATTTTTCAACATCTAAATAACTTATAATTAGGTTTTGAATTATTACATTGTGGGCGTCACTTTATTATTATAATATAACAAGAAAGATTTTCAATTTATAAACGTTTGGACTTTTTTTTTCTAATAAGAAAGTTAAATATGAAAGAAATTTATATTTCTTTTTATGAAAAATAAAAATATTTATAATAATTGCCTTTTTCTTTATAAAAAACAAAAACAATAATGATGGCAAAAAAATCTAACAGTTTTACTAGTAATTTAAATTCTAAGTGTTGACATTTTAAAACAATTGTAATTGTTACTATATTGTCATTGTATATTTTTTGAAAACTTATATTAGAAGTGTTATCTTTAAAACTAAGTTTTATAATATGTGAACTTAATTTTAATCAAATCTTAATAAATATATTTTAATGTCCAACCAAGCAAACTGCACTTTGGAAAAGGTCACCTTATATTTTTATTTTTATTTTTATTTTTTTAAAAAGTTCAACTATTTGGAGACAAAAGAAAATCACATGTTGTGTGAAGAAGAAAAAAAACAGCTAAAATTATGAAATGATGGAATCTTATGGAGAAGGCACTTTCATATGTTTTAATATAAGGTTTGGTGAAACATTTTAGTGTTGCACTTAGTATTTGTTAAATCGTGATAAATGATAAGATAAATTCGTTTTAATTAAATTTTAGGTTTATATTCTAAATTATTGTTAGTTTTGATAAAAATATTCTCTTAATGAAGCTCAAAACGACACCAATCATCAGTAATAAATTAAAGTAAAGAAAAAAACATTAAATATTGACTTGCAGTCAGGAGTAATGTGATCTAACCGTTAATAAATGAAAATAAAATATAGAATTCAAACATCAACAAAAATAAATTAAAAAAAAAAAAGCAAAATTATCTGATACTTATATTGAATAGCAAGATGCAAGTAAGTTGACTCAGAATCTAATGTTATTAGAAAAAATGACAATACACATGAACAAACTCAAACTTATAATCATCAGTTCAATAGAATTTAATAACTTTGACTCATATTTTAAATATAAAAATAATTTATTCAAAACTCAATAAATAGAAATTATAGCTCTAAATTTATAAATTAAATTTTTTGAAGGTAGGCTCTAAAATAGTACACTTATTATTCCAATTCCAAAAAGAAATGTAAGTTGGCATGTTGGGTGAAAAGTGTCCTTTACTCCCTATGCAAGTTGGAGGCTTTGTAAATGTAGTAATTTTATCCTCTTGAATTTAGTAAAGAAAACAATGAAAATTATTGTAAAGAATATTCCTTCCGTTTCAAAATAATTATCGTATTTTTTTATAAATCATATGTAAGTAGATATTTCAAAGATTATAAAACTATAAATAAACCAATTAATACTCTAGTTTTAATCGATTTATTCCTTTTTAACTATTTTTGTTTTTCTTCATTGTTTTGAATTGAAAGAGTAATATAGAAAAGTGTTTTATACTTTTGTTGGTTAAATAATTTGGTAAAAACTCAAAAGAAAAAAAAAACATTTGGATTTCCAAAAAGTTTCAATCTCTTGAAAGGCAATGACGATAGCAAAAGCCAAAAAGAAAGTTCCAAGAATGTCTTTTTGTTTTTATTTATTTAATATGAATGTCTCTATAAATTTGATTTCGTACCACATAAAATTTATTAAATAAAAAGATTGCTCTTTATCAAAAAAAAATTATTAAAAAACTCAAACTCGATAAATTTAATTAAAAATATAAAAATTCATCTCATCAAAATTCTCGCTTGCTCGTATTTTAAAGGACTCAAGAAGCTTCAAAACCTATAAAAGAAAAACATGTACAATGAACAAATACAAAAATAAGGGGAAATGTTTTTTATTTTTTCTGTTGTAAAGTCTTTTGGATATGGCACATATTTCAATTATTATTATTTGTGTTTTATTTTTCACTTTAAAATGAAAAATGATGGGGTGGTTTCTTTCTATGAATTTTTAACAAATTAGTTATGCAAATTTAAGATTTTGAGGTATTTTTTGTTTTGTAGCTGAAAATTATTTGTTAACTATAACTTATATGTGGTCATTTAGTGGAAATTGAGGATTTTTATTCAAATCTTAATATTAGAAAATTGTTGAGTGACAAGTGGAATAGTAGATAAGACCATAAATATAATTTATTTAAATTTATTTCCTTTATTTGTATAATTTTTGGGTATTAAAATGGACCCTATTTTATTTTATTTTTTTGTCTGGTTGTTGGGATTCTTAGTGATTAAGTAATAATTGTAAGGTGAAAGTCCTACATATACAATTTGTCATTTTCATGTTGATTTTTGAAAGAGATTGTTTATAAATTCAAATTCAAATTTGTTTTCTAAAGGGACCCATGATATCAACATATTATTTAGTTGAAGAGAATAAATTATAGTAACATTAAATTAAGACAAAGAAATCGTGTTAGATTTGATTTCAAGTCGCTTTTATATAATGACAGTATAATTTATGAATAAAGTGAAATAAACTTTATTAGGTTTAATCGTGGCTCCACTCCAATTACACTTCTTGTAAAAGGGTGAGATCCTCGAGTAAACTATGAAACTACAGTTATCGAAGGAGACTTAACTAAAGTGTTTTTATTAAATGATGCACGTGAGTTGAACACCTCTCCAGCCAGGGGCAGAGGCAGTGTATAATGAGGAAGATCTGAACCCTCTCGACGAAAAAATATTACTATTTATACATGGTTAAAATTATTTTTTAGGTATGTATAATAAATGTCAAACTCCCTACCACTAGTTTGTATGTTTACTTCTCAGATTTTGAACTCCCTAATTAAAATTTCTGGCTCCGACATTGTCTCAAGCTCTCCAGTTATACAATCAAGAAGATTAGTTATTCTTTTTCTGGGAGACAAAGTCGTCCCTTATACCAATCGGACCTCAATTCGTGATCCTTCACCAATATGTTACGAAGCTTTAATCTTCGGCTAGTCGTCAATATTACTTGATTTATAAAGATGAACATCTAGACAAGAAAAAACGCAGGACAACTAATGTGACTCGATATAGTTACTCCTATAAATTAAAATTAATTGATCATGTAACATACTTAAGTAAAAATGATACATTCAAATTTTCATTTGATATACATTCATTAAATTTTTTGAATAGATAAAGAAACTTAGAACAAAATCACAAAAAGGGCTTCTAGCAGCCCAAATTTATGGGCTTGTGACAGCCCATGCTGAAATTTTAGGAAAATTGCAGAAATTTTCACACACA
Source organism: Solanum lycopersicoides (assembly GCA_022817965.1). Classification (NCBI taxonomy): domain Eukaryota; kingdom Viridiplantae; phylum Streptophyta; class Magnoliopsida; order Solanales; family Solanaceae; genus Solanum; species Solanum lycopersicoides. The sequence continues at coordinate 2,822,394 of CM040624.1, forward strand.
AACTATTTTTGGACAATTATTTCGTATTTTTAAAAAATAATTTATCAACCTTTTAGATTACGATTTAAAAATCTCATTTGGTTAAATTTAAAACTCATAATAAAATATTAAACCACGATAAAAAAAAAAAATTCAAGGGTTTAATCGTAAAATAATGAGGTAAATGTATTTTCATGCATCAGTGTATATTTGATATTCGATAATATGTACAACTAATATACACATTAATTATTCATTGCATACTGACAATTCATGTGAAATTCTTCATTGTATGTGTTTCAGACTGCAAAAAGAAAATACTGTCATAAATCTTTTTCTCTTTATAATTATTTGTTATTTGAAATTCAATGTCTCATTTAATTATGAGTTGGACCTATCATAAACATGTCTTTGCTTTAAATTTTGATGAATTTAATATTTAAATTTTTATCATGTGATATATATTGTATTTTTTTACTGGTGAAAAATCTAATATTTATAACTATCTTAATTATTTTCATATATATACATATTCTATGTAAAAAATGTTGTATTCGATTAAATATGTAGTTTTGCAGCTTCAGATTTTATCTGATATTATTATTGATTGAAAGCAGATATTTATATATAAAAATTTATTAAGATTGTAAAAGTCTTAAAGATTTTTTATAGTTCAACTCAAAATTTTAATTAACGAGACGTAGATAAAAGTCGAATTTTTTTATTAAAAACTTCAAACTATCCTATCATAAGTCTGAGTTGTGGGGTAGGCCTAATGGGCTATGGGCCTATGCGTATGTTCCACTGAATATTTCTAGTTTCTACTTGCCCACTAAACTTGAATAGGCCCACTTATCATGAAGATAAACTCTGTCGAAATCGTTCGATACGTGGAATAAATTGAGATATTTTAAGATAATATATTTAATTATCTTATATTATCAATAAAATATGATATAAATTTTATCATAATCTTATTATGAATATATTATCTTGTCTCATTAAACTTGAAATTATTTTATTTCATTTATTAATTGGGATAATTAATCTCAAAAGTATAATTGTAGAATAATTTAATCTGCAAACAAAACGACCTCTTGAGTTCTAGCTTCAAAAATCAAAATCATGTTAGTGCTTGTGGAAGGAAGGTAGGGTTTCTCAACATTTCATTGTCCCTTTGCTTTGGAGGCGGAACCAGGTAAGAGGTGGAGTCTAAAAGAATTTTGTGAAAAATTACACTGTTGATACATAGTTAATATTATATTTTATACATAAATATTAAATATTGAATTCTCTTCGACTTATTCTTTTAAATAATAATAATAATAATAATAATCCCTCCCTAAGAGCTCTCATCTTTTTGCTACATTGATGACTCGAATTCACACCTTAGAATTGGAAGTGGGGTGTTAATTACCATCCAAGTGAGAGTTTGATTCTCACCTTTTTAGTGTTCTGTATTTATAAGAAAATATCTTAATATCAAGTATCGTACCGAAATACATAATTACAAATATAATTCATATATATTACTTAATATAATACCAACAAATTTATAACTTAGTATTTGCAAAACTAATTATTTAGACATTGAAACTTTGATTACATTATCTTTGACGAAAATGTCCTTTTTATGTAATTAATTCACAAAAAAATTACTTATACTTCCTTTTGAATAATTTCACATGTTTAAAGTATTATTATGATACAAATGAATTGAATAAATTATAATTACCAATTCATTATATCAAAAAATATTAAAATCGAATTTTAAAATATCAAAACATGCTGAATTTATATTATATAAATAATGACAAAAGGACTAGATAATAAATAGTAAAAGTGAAGTGAAACACTTTGAACAATTGCACATGAATTTGATGTTACTATTATTCTTGGCCAAATAAGCAAATGCCATGAGCTATTGTCCATTCAATTTGCAATATTCTTCCTACTATTTACAACCTCGATATCGTATCCTATGCTTCTCTATTGTTTTATTAGCGATGATCGATTCACAATTTAAATATCATAAGTTTTATTAATAATTATATGTTTAATATTTTAGTGACGATACATATGATTAAAATTGAATAGTAATAAATTTTATTTAAATATTCGAACTGTGACGTGTTTTAATCGAATATCAATCTGAATATATAATGAAGTGTTTATATTCGACGCTTATGCCTAATTTTTTTATTTTTCACTTCTTTTTATTATATACATCTGAATCAATTGTAACACATAAAGTTTTACAACTAACAAACACTAAAGAAAATGTTTGCAAATAGTTGTAACTTTGTAAGGTGATGTCATGTTTTGTTGAATAATAAAACAAAAAATTCAAAGCACAAAAGAGGGAAAATGCATGCACCAAAATTGTTCTAGCTTGCCAACGTATGTTTAAGATGAATTCATACTGATTTTTAGTAGACATTTTTTAATCATATTTTGTTTGGTTGTTTGAACAAGCGTAACATATTTAGTAAAATCTCGTAATAAATAGGCTATAAGAAGGGTAACATATACGAAGATCTTACTTTTATAGTATCATATATTTTGTGAGACATGGAGAGATTATTTTTTATAAATCACCAACTTAAGAAAAGTAATTTTAAAGACAAATTCGACAAATACGATATGACGTAAAGCACTAAAGTTGTTTTAACTTACCAACGTACGTTTAAAATGAAGTCATACTAGTCAATAGTCATACTTATTTTGGTAGATAGTCTTTTATCATATTTTGTTTGGTTGTCTGATCCGACATATGCACATCCATAACATATTTAGTATAATTTTTCGTGTGAAGTATGAAAAGGATGGGATACTATAAGAGTAGAGAGATTATTTTTATAAATCTTCGATTTGAGAAAAATATTTTTTTTGATATATTTGATAAATACAAGAGTAAAAGACATTAACAAATACCAATTTCATCGAATATACTAAAATGATGGATTATCATGATGTTGACTCATGCCCCACATCATCACTAAAGCTATATTCTTGTTAAACATATTATTTCTTGTTATGATAAATATACTCTAGTACTTTTTGCATAAAGATAAACAATTGTGAGTTCTAAATTTATCTTTTTTGAATTATGTTTATATGATAAACAAAATTTATTAATTTGATTAATTGAGACATATATCGCATAATGTTCATTTAAAAAGGCGAAGTACAAGGATATCTTTCATTTAATTGAGTATTTTTTAATAATCTCATTTTTCAATTATTCAACCTTGTGTCTTTCTTTATAAGGTTTTAATTAAGATATGTAAATTTACTAATTCGAACGTGAAAATATAATATTTTGAAATTTTGAGCTGAAATATGAATTCTAAAACATATATAGGTACTTGCAACAATATATTCAGTGTAATTTAATAAGTTTGTGCGGGTGGGGATAGTGTGTACGTAAAGTTACTACTACAATGCGATATTAGAAATATTATTTCCAATAGACCCTCGACTCTAATATATATATATATATAAAAACAAATACAATCGTAAAGAAATCATGTTTAAAACAATTAGGAAGAGGACAAGTGACAACAATATATAGTACAATAACGAAGCAAAGAAAAAACTATGTAATACTAAAATTACAAAACGAGATACTTGAAAAGTAATGCTAATAAGGAAACTAGACAACTCTCGACCTCCTGGCCTACTAACCTTCTGTTTAAATCTTCGATATTGATATCTTCTTATATAGGTCATGTCTTCGATAGACTGTAGCCTCTAAAAATCCTAACTGAAATAGAACTCATCTTATAGAATCTAACAAAATTTCGATATCTACGAAAAGATGGAACCAAACTTGCATTATTATTTATTATTTTCCACTTAAGAGCCTTAGATATTTTTCACCCTAAAAGATATTGGACATTGAGATATTGCAAAGGAATACATTTGGGCAAAAATTATACCATTAATATGCCTGTCCTGGGCCAGGAAAAGACATTAGTGAAAGTGACACAGAATTTCATCTTACATTCAAAAACTATATAATAATGTTACTCTATATATACTTTGGCAACTTTTATTACTTGTTTGTTCTTACTTTTATAATAGTAAAAAGAAGATGCAGTAAAATTGAAGAGGAAAACACATATACCCTTTGATGTTGACTAGGGACCAACTTGAATTAGCACTAAACCAAATTGTCAATTCAATTATATACAAAAAGAAAAATAAGGTTTCAATAAAAGTAAAAAAAACAGTGTGATTTTAGTAGTGGAATCTGAGAAAAATAAAATATAATTCTTGTTTGTTTGAGAATTAAAAAATTATTTATGATAGATCCTTGACTCAGAAAAACAGGATAAATAAGGTCTCAAATTTCAATAGGCTTGAAATTTACCATTGATTTAATTGGTGACCTGTCAAGTTTTCATCTTCTCAATTTCACTTTCGAAATAATAGTATTGTTTATCATTAAAAGAATGATAAGTTGATTTTTCGAGTACCTGCTAACTCATCAAAACATGTATATGAAAACTCTCCTCATCAAAGATTAAGCAAATCGAGATAAATTACTTAGTATTTTTATATCAATTAAAATTTAAATGTAAAACTTTCACGTTTTTTTGTATTTTATTGATCATTACGTTACACTTACATCTCATAATCATACCTTTAGTATAAGAGAAATTCCTAATGTGAAGCATTTTCTCTCTAATAATTCTTATGTAAACAATAAATTAGTCGAATCAGTAATTATCGAATATATAGAATGGTGTATGAAACTATTTTTTGTAGTGTTTTTCATTAACCTGTTTTAAGAAATATATCAAAAAAAGATATTTTAGCATTAAGAGGGTTATGAATATAAAAGTAGAATTTCCCTAGGCTTCCATGTTTGTGAGATCTATGAAACTGTTTAGCTTTGGGACCAAGGTAGAAATGAAAGAATCTTGTTTATATTTACTCATATTATTTTATTTTATCAAAATTTATTTAATTTTTAAAAATTTAATTAATTTAATATTTTAAATTTAGATATTTATAAATTACACGCAAAAATACTATAAGTTACATTCTTATTTATATATGAAAAAAAATATAATTTAAAATATTTATTAAAATTTATGCAATTTAATTTTTGAAAATTAAAATATGACAAGTAAAAATAATCGAAACAGTATTAACTAAAAAGAGTAATTTAACCAAAAGTAAATATGATAACTAGTGGTAAGTAAGTACTCCCTCCGTTTAAAAAAGAATGCCCTTTTTCTTTTTTTTTGATAACAATTTTCCACGTGGCATGTTTAAGGCCACAAGATCAAAGGGTAATTTTGTACATTTGACCTAACTTTAATTTAGGAGCACAAGATTCAAAATTCTTCTTTATATTCTTAAACTCCGTGCCAAGTCAAACTAGATCATTCTTTCTGAAATGGAGGGAGTAACAAATATTTTTTCTTACTTTAATAATTGTAGTAGTTTATTACTTTACAATTCATTTTTACCAATGTACCAACCAACATCTAATTGAAAATAATAATCAAAAGTGAGCAAGTTTTGAACATTCTAAGAACATATTTTATTATATATCAAAAAAGCAAGTCCTCACTAAAAAGGAATCTTTACCATCTTGATTTTATGAGCTACACACAAAGTGAAGTCTAATTAATCAAATTAGTAAATTTTGAATAATAAATAAGTTTTTAGAAAAAAAAATTATCACTTAATCATGACTAATAACAAATTAAATTTTGCTCATATTTAATATTAACAAAAAAAATTACATTAATTCACGACTTGGTATTAAATATTAAAATAAATTTTATGTATTAAAATCTTTAATTAACATTACTGGTTCTTATAATATTTTGATAAGGGAATGATATTTAATAGTTTGTTTTTATCTATAGGAATAAGAAGATTAAAGGTAGTTCAATATTCACCATTTAAAAAAATTATGAGAGTGAATTTCATTTTAACATTAAGATTAAGGGTAATTTAATATTCACTATTTAGAAATATCACGAGGGTGAATTTCATTTTAATATCGTGAATGATCTTCATTTTTTTTCTCTAGTCTCAAAATTATATATATATATATATATATATATATATATATATATATATATATATATATATATATATATATAATTATTTATTTATTTATAAATAAAATAAATATTTTGTCAAATTCTAATCAATTTAAGTCTTAATTTTTATTATTTTCTCAAGCTCAATACCTAAATTTTAGTGTATCACGAATTTAAGTATTACTTGGCTAAATTACTTTGTTTGTGTGCGTAATAAAAACTCTAGTATTGCTTAATAGAATTCACAGCATCTTTCACGTGGATTATTCATGTATTAGGTGTTTGTATCAATCGAAATACATATACTTTCAACAAATTTATTACTTTCAAATCGAAAGAATAAAAGCATATTAAATACTTAGTAATTTACATTTTTATTTATATATCTCATGTACTTAGAGAAATTATTTACGATAAAAATATAAAATAAGAAAGTTATATTAAATACTTAGTAATTTTTTTTAATAGATTCAAAAGTTCCATTTATATACAAAATTAAGCTCAGCAAGTGTAAGCTTTTATCCCCTGTATTTGTACTAATTATATTTGCAGAAAAATAAAAACGACAAAAAAAATAATAAAACAAACAAAACCCTTACCAGTAACCACCGCCATTACTCATAAACAGCGGCAGCAATACCCAAATTCTTCACCGGCGGCGGAGGCGACGGAGGAAGTCTAGAAGAGAAATTGGTTGAAGGAGCTTCATCTTCGAAATTCAACGAGTAACTCAAAGGGTCATAACGGAACTCAGCAGATGAGTGTCGTTTATGGCGATTTCCGTTCCCGTTACTGATGAAATTGAAGATCGTACGGCACTTGTCTTTGATATCAGGCTTGATCCAGATCAGCGACGGGTTTTCATCGGAGGACGACGGTTGCCGTGACGGCGGAGGGTGGTAGCCGAGTGAGTGAAGTTGGGTTGCGGTGGTTGTGGTGGTGTTTCGGTGGGTGAAACAGCAGGAGAAACAGAGTGAGTTTTTGAGTTTTTGTTTGAGAGATGGTGGAGAATTGGGTATGGTGAATTCGTCGTCCTCCATTGGAGAGAGTGAGAGAAGCTTGTGAGTGAGTGAGTGAGAGAAAACGTGAAGGAGTTTCTAATTTATATGCGGATTTTTCTAATATTATATAACTTTCTCGACTTTATTTGTCTATTATATTAAAAATATTTTTGATTGTTGCTTCATCATTATATTGAAGAAAAACTATCTCATTATACAAAATAATGACATATTATTAACTAATTAATAGTTTAATACTTTATTTCAAGTACGATATACTTAGATACGAGAAAGAGAGGGAGACAAAAATTTATATATATCTCAAATAAATATAAATCAATTGATACATTGATTTGAGATATTCCATACATGTTGAGATATAGATATATAGGGAGAGAGAACGAGCAAATGATTTCAAAGAGAGATGAGCGAGAAAGACAAATATATTTGAATTTCGTGTATGTAAGATAAATTTACATCTATTTTTAACTTTATATATATATATATATATATATATATATATATATATATATATATATATATATATATATATATATATATATATATATGAAAGCATTAAATATATATAATCGAAGTCTAAATTCTGATAAATTTGTAATCTTAAAAACTCAAGAAAAAAAAATAGTTTTCTTCTAAACTAATAAAATATTAATGTTGTGTGTACTCTTATATCAAAAGTTGATGACAATTTTTACTTATTCCAAATTGGAAAATTAAGAGACTAACCTATTTTACTCTTATTCTAAAATTAGTTATCGATAGCTTGATCTTATGAACGATTTTCAATAGCATAATTTTATAGCTATAACGAATTTAAGTCCTAGTTATAGAATGTATTAGTTCATCAATAATAGCAAAATATTCAGAAAAATAATTAATTATACTTCAATTTTCTTCATTTAAGACCCTAATTTATTTAAAATACTTTTCAATTTATTTGAATTAGTAAAAGTAAAAATTATATTTTAAAAAAAAAGTATTAATGTCCATATTCAAATATACTAAAATTTTAAAAACGAGCTACAAAACAAAGTTATAAATTATTTATACTATATGCAATAGGCCAAACTAATTTGACGTGTCAATCTTTACAGTTACATAATAAATTTGTCAACATTATTTTTTAACACGATTAACCTCAATAAATATGAAAATATAAAAATAATATATATCAATTTAACTTTATGTTTAGTGCGGCATATAAATTCTTTAGAAATTGAAATAATATCCAGGTATAACTTATTAGATATTATGATATTAAAATATAAAATTTTACCTTACAAACAATTATATGTTACGAGGGGCATAAATTAAAAAAGGAAAAATTATATCTAATAGCAAATTATTAATTTAAATTAAATAATATAATTATAGTTTGATTTAATTGTACTCTATAACAAATTGTTGCTATTTCGCCTCTCTCCTGGTGAATCTCCCTCGCCACTCTCGTTTCCTCCCTCGCCTCTCTTGTTTTTTTATACAAACACAAATATATAAAATGTATTTGTATTTGTATAAAGATAGAGAAAATTGTATATATGCATATATTTTCGTTTCCTTCTCTCCCCTCTTCTAGATCTCGCTCGCCACCTTTTTCTCTCTCGCTTATAAAACAGAAAACACATGTATAAATTGTGTTTCTGTTTATATAAAGCGAGAGAAAATTGTATATACACATAAAAATACACATATCTTCGTTCTATACACTTATAATTATATAATACAAATATTCCCCTATCCAATTTTCTTTTGTCTTTCTCTCTTTCTCGTTTTATAAAAACACAAATAATACAATTAATTTTTTGTATATATATATCGAAACAGAAACATTTTATATACAATTGTTTTTTTTTGTACATGTATAGCAACATATACATATTTATGTTTGTTATGGAGCGTAATTATACAAGCTATACCTATAACATTCAAATATAATATTTGTATTTGCTATATATGAAAGTTGCTCCACTTTAAAATCAATACAAAACATGAACAGAAGTGCAAATATTCATGTAGCCCAAATGTAGGAACATCGGAATATTCACGTGGCCCAAACAGAAGTTGGCCCAATAATTTTTTTGTTACCAACTTGGCCCAACTTTTTTCTATACTTTTGATATTTGTGCACAACTAACAGTAAAAATGCATCTTTGAACTATGCTAGTAAGTGATGATAAATCGATATGACTTTATTTTATATAAAATGTAGTCGTCATATTAACAGTTGAATTACTTACGAATCATGCTAGATTATCATGATTTCATAGCTACAAACAAAGAAGGCAAAAATAACAACACCTTTTCAAAAATGTAGCATGAAAGTCACGACAGTTCAATACGACTTTATCTTATATTTTAATTTAGCTATCACGTTGAACCACTCGCAAATCATGTCGAATCATCGTGACTTTAAAGTTACAAACAAGGAAGTAAAGAACGCAATCAAGTTCAGTTGATTGCCTACATGAACTTTCGATTCTCCAATTTTATTTTATTTTTAAAAAAGATATACAGAAACAAGAACAAATATTAAAGGATAACACAATTAGTTCATTGGGCCTTATCTGGCCCAAATTCATTTCTTTGTTCTCTTTTTTAGAGAACTCATCTCAACTCTTTTTTAATTTATTGTTTGCCTTAACCTATGAACATAATTTATTTATTTATTAAAAAAAAAATGATATTTCTTATGTTACATTGAAATTATCACCCATATTCAACAAGACTAAAAGAAACAAAAATATATTATTTAAAAATTACGCAAAATTGACTGAATGTCTACTAATCTAAAAAAAAAAAAAAAGCAATAAAGAAATTGGACCAAAAGTCTTGTGAAGTTTCCCACATCCTTCCTACCACCTTCCTTCGTAAATTCTATTTATTAATCAAAACTCCACATATAGTACTATAGAAGAAAGAAGTTAGGCCTATTAATTTCTTTGAATTTATTTCGAAATATTGAATATTTTGATATCAAAAGAGTTCTTTCATCTCGAAATCTGAATAATATTCATTTTGTTACATCATATTATATACTAGTAAAAAAAAAATGGCAGGTATGCTTGCTGGTGTTGAATGTGCTAGAAGAAGAAAATTTCATAAAAATAATAGCTTGTTAGATTCATCATATAATATATCTTCATCCACAAGAAGATCTTTTCTTTGTCTGTACACAAGTAGTCATGAACATAACCTTACATCAAGATTTTCCAAGGTACGTAATCAGTTCGTTGAAAAATTATATTTTTTTTATTTGATTAGATTAGATATACTTATACATGAATCGTAATTGAATTCATTACTTTCAGCTTGAAAATATATATATGATTATAATTATTCTGAATCTATCACCTTTAGATATTGAATTTCACCTATAATGATCTATCATTTTTTTTATTTTTTTTAATGAATTATGATATTAAAACTTTTTTTTTTTTTTTTGGAATGAATAGGAAAGAAATTCAACAAGCCAAGAATATGAAGATGAGAAATTAGGTGATGTTGCAAGAGAAGCCAAACAAAGATTGGATGAGAGGCTCAGTTCCCAATGGAAATCACAAAATAAGAGGTTATATAAATCTTAGATCCAAATTACTCAATTTTTTTCTTCTTATTGGCGCATGTTAGTAGGACTTCATTCTTCATGCTAACTTGTACCCCCCACCTTATCCCTAAAATGGATGCTTGGTTAAATAAATAAATAACATATCGAGATAGTCGGGATGACCTATTCCAACCCCAACTCCTAACCCAACTAACATGGAAATATATTTAAAGTAAAAATCATATGATTTAAATTCCTGATAAAATGAACAAAATAAAGATCGAGATTGTCGGAATGACCTATTCTAACCCCAACCCCTAACCAACTAACATGGAAATATATCTAAAGGAAAATCATATGATTCAAATCCCTGATAAAATGAACAAAAAAGATCGAGATTATCGGAATGAGACCTCCCTCCCCCACCCCACCCACCCCACCATTGGGTACCTCCTTTTCTCTCCTTTATCCTCATGATGTTTGCTTTAATCTTGACCTCAACTTCATTTTGTTGGCGCACATTAGCAGAACCTCATTCTTCTTGCTAACATGCGCACCTACCCACCACCCCCCACCACACCCACCTAGGATTCCTCATTTCTATTATTTCTTTGACCATTTTATCATATGATGCTGATTGTGTTTTTCATTTTTTTTATTTGTGTAATTGAATTTAGGGTTGCCAAGGGATTCAAAAGTCTAGGGCAATGGAGGGGCCTGATTAGCTGACAAATGGTTTGACCAATATTCAAGTTGTTGATGAGAAAGAAAAGGCTATTTTTAATACACTAGGGGTCGTTTGATTACTGTATAGGAAATATTTTATTTATGTATAAATAGTTCTTTTTTGCTTTTTAAGAGTGCTCTTAGTGGACTTGCAAATAGTGTATAAGATTTCTTGTAATGAAGCTAATCGACTTGCTAATGTTTTTGAGAAAAGTAGATAAAAGGCCCGTTTGGCTATGTGATATAGTATTATGATATGAAATCATGAGATGAGATTAAAGTTTTGTTTGAACATGCGATATAAAATTTTGGTGTTGTATATTTTTTCATAAACATAAAAATTCATAAGTTCTAAAACTAGTAAACTCTGATTGGTTATTCAATCTTATCAAATAAATAAAAAATTATAAAATCGCATGATAAATTATTAGAAAGCTATTTATTCTCCATTTAAGTAATAGTTTTAATCTAATTTTTACTTCTCATTAATATATTTGAGTAAAAATGAAACACCATTTACGGGTTCTTCAAGATTTTAGTACTCAACAATAGTGAAGTGTGAGTTAAAGTGACTATATATTGGTGAGAACAATAAATTTTTAAAAGTAATGATGTGATTATAAATTTTATTTACATATGAAATAAATGGTTAATAGATATATGTGGGGTTGTTTTAACAAAATATAAACACGTGAATCAATTTTTGTATTAAAACATCTCAAATCATGATATGGTATTCTCATATGATTCCATATCATGATTTTTACCATATCATGATTTTTGGAGAATATGAAATCACATCTCATGATATGGAATCATGAGATGGAATTAACGCAAAATCGCATGACCAAATGCTGATTTCATCTAACGATATCATATCATGATATGGTATCACATGGCCAAACGCCTACTTAGTCATAAATTTTATAACTCTAATCTGCTACCAAACGACACTAGTGAGCTTCATAATATAAGTAAAACCTCTATAAATTAATACTCAGTAAATTAATTATCTCTCTAAAATAATATTTTTCTTCGATCCCGACTTGGGCCAATGGAAAAAATCATCAATTTTCAGAAGATAATAAGATAATATATTTTCAGATGACCCCTATATAAATATATGATCCATTAATATCATAAATTAATAATTCTTTAAAAGTACAAATATATCTAAGACAATTTTGGTGAAATATGATTCCATTGTTTTCTGTTTTTTCGTACAATTTAAATGTAGTTGAAGCTCATCTCTAACTTTTCTTATTGCATCGAAGAGCTCTAATGTTGTTTTTTCGAACTGCACCATAAAATTGTGAAGTGTTCTAGATGAGATACGTATTTCCTTATGTGTAACTGATTCCTAACGTATAGTATCATCTTCAACTTCATCATTAACGTTGCTTTTTTCGATGGTATCCACAATTTCTTCTAAGCTCCGAACCTCTGAACATGTATCACTTTCACCCGGATAATCAACAACTTATTGACATTCATTTGTGGTAATCGAGATCATTAATCATGACCTTGAGTTCATCAATGACGTTTTCACAGGTGAGTTCATTCAAGTTCTCTAAGATTGCATCCTCTGAACGAATTTTACAGTGTTGAAAATAATTTGCTTTTGTCTCTTGCTGAACATTTTTTGTCCAAACAGAAATTGCAAATTGATAGCATACAAAACATCGATCTTTGCTGGATCAGTTTATCCCACTTCATAACCTTCTAATATCTTACGATAAAATTTGTTCGATAATACATCGTGAAAACTCTTATTATCACAACATACAAGGTTGAAATTAGTAAGATACAATGATTTTAATGTATTCATTGTATTTTATGTATAATATTTTTTCTGTGAAATCAATAAATATAATACATAAATTAGTAAGATACAATGATTTTAATACAATAAATATTAACCTTCATCAAATCTTAAATTATTTTTTATATTAATATATATTAATTTATCAATTAATAATATCTCTATAAAATAATAAAATTTCATGATTCCACCTATATTAATTTATAGAGATTTTCCTGTAACACACACAAAAAAATAGTTATTGAGATATGATTTGAAATATCTTTTAGCTTTTTTATTGTTTTGGGTGTACAAATAAATGTTAGTGGGATTAATTATTCATGAACCCCACATAACATTTGGAAGAATATACAACTCACAAGTCACAACTATTTATACATAAGAAACAATCATTGAGCTCCTTTAAAATCACTTATATGTATATATCATAGGAAGATCAATCAATTATTAAAAAAATAAAGAAACAAGAAACAAGAAACAATAAGATCAGAATCTCTATAATTTAACTACAGAACAATATCTCAAAATAATAGTAAATTTTGCTATATTACATCAATTATTATTTCTTCTAATAGTGTCAAATTTAGTTAAGAAGTTTGAGAAAAAAAGAAGAAAAAAAAAAGAAACTAAGATGCATGTGATTGAATGTAAGAATAATTTACAATTATTTCTAGATTTTATTTTTTATTGTAAGAAAAAGTAAATTTATTGGTAAATAAAGGTTATATTATGACCCTCATAAATTAAAGGCTTCCCAATGGACAACATGTTATATTTATATTATATTTAAAAATTATGTCCGACGTACAATAAAAATAATTTATAGAATATCATTTGATCTATTTTATACTTTATTGTTTGGCAGCTTTTTATATTTTATTAGATTTTGACAGGCTATCTCTCTATCTTTTTTTTTTTTTATATATATATAAGAATATGGTATCTTTGATTATAGCACTAATAAAAATAATATAATAAGATAGCACCTTTTATTCTATGTTATTTGTTGATGCTATAAATCAAAATTATTTTGATTAAAACTAAAATTAGATTCATAAATTTAAATTTTGTAGTACGAGAAGCCATTGAATTTATGAATCAATTACTAGTTAGAAATTTAATAGATATACAAATTTATTATTATCTTTTTAATCAATTTATAAAATTTAAATCTAACATATGTCGAATTATGTGTACAGTTCGCTAATGATAATGTTCGGTTGCCAATTATACTAAATTAGTTTGGTTTGATTTGATTAAAGTTTTATTCTGATAATTTGGAGTAATCCTAATTTGTTCGATTGCGACTTATATATACTTATATATAGAGATTGTAATTTTTACCTTTTGAGAAACATTTTAATTATATCATACACTATACTAATACGGGTAACGCCTTACACATATAGAAAGATAATTACATTAATATTATTATTGAAATTTATGAAGTTAAAAAGTTAATTATAGGATGCAAGTGTTTGAAAATTATGAAATTGGAGTTGAAATTATAATTATATTTAGTTATATTTTTTGCAAATAAAAAAAGAGTTAGAATATACTCTTTATATTCACAATATTGGATTAAGGTAAAGAAAAAAGATAAATAATTCATATGGCTAAACGACTCTTTGTTATAGATTCTGTCATTGATATAAATTGATGGTAAATCTATTACTAGAGGTGAATTTAAAATTTAAAATAAGTGTGTATAGAACAAATGTAATTTAAAATTTAAAGAACAAAAACTTATTTTTTAAAAAGTAATTTTTATTTTTTAAAAAAAGGAAAAAAGTTATGCCCTAATTCTTCCACATCCATTTATTATTTAAGTGAAAGATGAAGCTGAAAATGATAGCTTATCATAAAATGAATTGTAATGGTAGGGACCTCTTTTGTCTACCAAAAAACTTTAGTCCAAAAATTATTAATTTTCCCATCATTTCAAGATTCAATTTATTTTTGCCCCATTATTTCCAAGAAACTTCTGCATTTAATAGAGGTCTTTTCTATCATTATACTATATATTATAATAACATAACAAAACCAATAAAATTTACATAGACTTTTCAATCAAAAGAAATGACAATTATCTCGATATTCCTTCCGTCTCAATTTATATCTTAGTCAAATAATTTATTTTACTACATATTTTTAATTCTTAACAATATTGAATCGTGAGTAAGTTTTATATAATTTTCAAATATATTTCATTTTAAAAATTGAATATTTAATCTTTGTACTACGTCATCATATAAATTCGGACAGAGGGAATACTAATAATACACAATGCATAGGAAGAGAAAGATTTCCTCTTGTCTCCATTTATATTAAAAAAAAAGTTAGCTAGTGAGTTAGGCCTATATAGTGTGTTACTTTTTGGTTCTTTCACTATATTTTCTCTATTTCCTCTATTGAGTTTTGTGTAAAAATGGCTGGTATGCTACCTGGTGTTGAATGTGCTAGAAGAAGGAGATTTCATCAAAGTAGTGGATGTATAGATTCATCAAACACCTCTACTTTTTCATCCACAAGAAGGTCTTCTTTTTGTCTATACACTAGTAATCATGAACACCATCTCAATTCAAGTTCATCTAAGGTACTAATTTGATAAACCACCCCCCCCTAATGTTTGTTGTATGTATTAAATTTTTCATATGGATGTAATGATATAATACTAGTATTCAACTAAGATGAGCTTAAATGGAGCGATATGGATAATCAGAATTCATATCGTCGTCCCTAGTACTTAATTGGAATTAAGGCATAGTTATTCCACTACAAGAAAACTGTGAATTACATGGGGATTTTCCAGGGGATTAGTATGAAAATTTGCAGGAAACTTATTTTCCTGCGAATTTTCATACTAATTTCCAGGAAAATCCCTATATAATTCACAGTTTTCTTATAGTGTTATTTGTTGTTGTTATTATAATTACAAGATAATATTTCTTGAGTGTAATGACATGAAATTAGTATTGATTTGAGATAAGCTTAGATGGAGCGATATGGAAAGTCAGGATTCATATATATATAGTCGATCCTAAATTATTTGGATTTGAGATTTACTTCTTGTTAAGTACAATTGTGTTGTTGTACTAATTCTTGTGTGTTTTCTTGCATAATTGAATTAATAGCAAAGGGGTGTAATAAGTCAAGGATATCAAGATGAGAAACTAGGTGAAGCTGTAAGAGAAGCCAAACAAAGGTTAGATGAGAGGCTTAGTGCAAGATGGAAATCACAAAATAAGAGGTGAAAAACTCAATCCTTCCTTTCTTGATTTAGGTTTCATGTTGGCGAAGAGTTTAAGTTCTATGTACTCACGATCACTTTGTGTAAAGTAATTTTTAAAGATAGATTTACAAAATAAAAGCGGTAATACCTTCTTCTTTCTTTTTATAAGCTCATAGTAGTGACGAGTTTAAAGATAATAAGTACATAATCAGATCACTTGTAAGGCAACTATAGACAAATAATTGTAGTATAATATAATTAGTACCTTAAAAAAATAGGTACTAGCCCACCATCACATGTTAAACTAACTATGCGAATATTGTTTGGTTTGCAGATTAAATTATTCTGAAATTATAGTTCTCTAATTATAATTTTTGGACTAATTTATCCCGTCTGGAAGGTGGGATAAAATAATCCAATGGATAAGGTGAGATATCCAAGATTCAGCCCGAGATAAATTTATACTGTAAACGAAAGACAATACAAATCTTATCGAGTTTAATCTTTGAATATCTTACTTTATTCACGTGTCAAACGATATAGAAAATCTTTATACCGACAATGTATATAACATAAACCTATTAGGAAAACCACTTCAATTTTTTTTTGAATTATCTGGGAATAGCAGGAAACCATTTTTCATACTAATACTCAGGAAAATTCCCATGTAATTTAGAGTTTTCTCGTAGTGATTCACAGATGAATAGTTTCTAACTTGCAACTTCAACCATTAATTGTTTGACCCTTTATCCTCATGTCACTAAATTGTATTTTTCTTCTTGTGATATTGAATTTAGGAGTCTCAATAATAGACAAAAACCAAACCAAAACCAAGAGATGGTGGAGAATAGGCCAACTTTGCAAGGAGAATTATTTTCAGGATTAAAGAAAAGTGGATCAAAGAAGTTTAATTGGGCAAAAATGATTTGGAAATCTCAAGAACAAGATGAATGTTCAATTTGCTTGGATCAATTCAAGATTAGTGATAACTTAATGCAATTGACATGTGCCCACAAATTCCATTCCAAGTGTTTGGTGCCATGGCTAGAATCCAATGCACATTGTCCATGTTGTAGAATGACAATAATTTTGACTAGTACTAGTGCATAATTAGGAAAATGGAAGGAAGTTGCATGTCTTTTTCTACAACTTGTAGGTGTCCAAGATTTTATAAAATGTACAAAATTATATATATAGAGATATAATAGGTGTCTTGTAATTGAACCTATTGACTATTTTTTATCTTTTAAGAAAAAAAAACTTTATGTAGTTTGAGGCTTTGAGCTATGGATTAGGAGAATTTGGGTGAGTTTTGAATTATTTTGGCTTTAAATATTGTGTGTTATGTCATTAAATTGTAAGTGAAAATACACTTTTTGGCTAAGAGTATATTTGGTACTATGATATAATAATAGTGCAAGTGATTTTTCTATCATATCATAAAATATGTTATTTTTATAGGTAAGTGAATCTCATAGTTGAGTGACTATATAAACAATGAACTCTTGTCAAAAGCTAGCTCAAAATAAGGAGTTTATAGTTTTCGTTCTGATCTGATGTGAGATCATTCTCAACACCCTTACTCTTTCCTTCACGGCTAAGATCTAGACATTCTTTATTCGAAATTTCAATTCGTCTAATGTGTGTATAATCATGAATCAAGAGAATGTTAACAACCCCTCGAGGCTCCCCACATATGATCATTAAGTATGATTCTGATACTATATGAAATTAGATTGAACGTATTTATGTTCTAAAATTAACACGTCCAAAAATTAACTCAAGAAAAAAAAAGAAGTATCATTCTCATCAATTTCTTTGTTAAATTAATTTTTTGTGAAAAGTCCATTATTGAGTATCATATGGCTATTGAGTATCAATTGGAACAAGTGATTTAAATCAAACCAAATATCACTATCTAACAATTTTTTTTGGATCCCACCATGAAAGAAAATTTTCAAATAATTCAATTAGTTTTCACTATCTTGTCTGGTCCCATATAAAAATAATACTATAATGTATCTTAGTATTATTTTGTTTGCAGTGGATTCACGAATGGACATAAATATCGAATAATTAAAAAATTGAATCAATTCGATTATTCAATTTCAGTCTTTCGATATTTTAATAGATTTCAATACTATTTTTTTTATAAACTTCGATACTCAAGAATTTCGATTCTTCAATTTTTTTTGGTTAGTAAAAATAATAATATATATTAAAAAGAATTATTTTTGTCATTTTAACGGTACACTTGTTGATTAATATGATTTGTTAACGGAAGTGACTTCCACCTAATTAAATCAAAATGACAATTAGAGATAAATCAAATGAAGAAAAAAAACGATAATCTAATTTGCTATTAATTAATTAGGTCATTAGTGACTTGACTTGTACAAATGGGAAACTTATTAATTAGCTTGTGATTTTCGGTAATAATCACTTTTTTGTTACTGATTCTTTAAATGTGGGCATAATAGCCATGTGATGATTACTTAAAATATATGAGGTGAGTGTTGTTTAGTTAATTAGAGAAATGTTAATTAATTGTTTAATTGAATCATTATGGGTTATTAAGAAATTTATCCTTTCATTGTATTGGAAGAGTTTGAATTATTTTCTTTCAAAAATAAGATGAATATTTTTATTATTGAAGTAGCGGTACCTTAACTATTAATATAAATTCGTTGAACTTGAATAATTTGATTTAATTGTAATCCATAGCAAATTATTTTCATTCGTCTCTCTAACTGAAATTCTCGCTCACCACTCTCATTTTCTCACTGGCAGTCTCTCCCTTGCCTCTCTCACTTTTATACAAACACAAATGTATAAAATGCGTTTATCTTTGTATAAAGTGAGAGAAAACTGTATATATACATATCTTTTCGTCACCTCTCTCCCAGAGAATCTCACTTGCCGCACTCCCAAATTTCGCTCGCCACTCTCTCAGATCTCGCTTGTCTCTCACTTTGTAGAAACACAAATGTATAATTTGCGTTTGTGTTTGTATAAAACGAGAGAAAATTGTATATACAAATATATATATTTTCGCCCTATACACTTGTAATTATACAAATACAGTTCTTTCCCTGCCTTGTTCTCTTTCGTTTTTCTCTCTTTTTTCGCTTTATATAAACACAAATTATGCAATTGATTTTTTTGTATATGTATATCGAGACAGATTATACAATTGATCTTTTGTATATGTATACCGAAATATACATATTAATAGCCATAGAAATATAATTTTGCTATGGAGCGCAATTATACAAACTATAATTATATCATATAAATATAATTTTTATGTTTACTAAACCTAAAATTTACTCTAAATAATATTATAGCAGACATAAACCCAATGTATATAAAGTAAATAAAGAGGGTTATTTAATATAATATATAAATTTTCATTATATGTAAGATTAGAAAAAACGAATAAACCATAAAAATCTTATAGTTATAAAAGATAATTTTTCGGATTACGCCAAAATTTCCTTTCAAACAACATACATATAGTGGAAAGGAACAAAAGATATTTTGAGATAATGCTAACTCAATTCAACATAAAGTATAATTGCATATTTTCTCTCTCTTTTTATTTTTATTTTTTATATATATATATAAAAAGTTTTGTTAATAAATAAATAAGAATCAATACTTTGCCCATTTTCTGTGAACCCCTTTTAAGGAGTTTTGATATTTTTTAGATTTTATTTTAATTTATAAATTTAAAATGAAAAATGAAAAAATTTTCCACTTGAACGACCCTCCCTTATTGATACTTTACCGCTTATAAATGAAGCAAAAACAATATTTTTTGTGTAGATGAAAATGAGGACCCTGCGATGGGGCTTCATGTAGGGTATCGGGAACTTGCGAATTTGTCCTTTGTCTCCCGTTTAAAGTTTCTTATAAATCTGTCACAGAAGGCGCGATAACTTTTAGAAACTCGTTCATTTTTGTATTTTAGAGTAGATTCCGCCCCTAAAGCTAGCTCCTACTCCTCCTTTAGGATAGAATTCTCCTTAGTCCTTACATAAAACTCTCGGGCATCCAAGAGGACAATCTCTCAAATACACATATTGATATTGTTGACTCGTTTTCTTTTCTTTGATGATTCCTCTAAATTTACTGAAACACTTCTTTAATGCTATTATTATAATGCAATTATCTTTTTTTTCAACAAATTTTCTTTTATCTATTAAAAGAACATTATTATCACAATATTGTAAATTAATATAACAAATATGTATTGAATCAACACTGAAATTTCGTTGAATCAAAGATATATATCAAAAAGGGTTGAGGTGAAATGACAACTGACAAGTACTCGTTCATCCTTAATCAAAAGATTTTGAGTTTCAATTCGTTACGGAGCTAGAAATTTTACAAAAAAATATTCAGAAATAGAACCGAGCTATAACTCAATATCATATAATTCGTATGTTTGTGAGTTCAACTTAAATCGAATCGAAGTGTCTTTTTGATATTTTATTTATGCAATTATGGTGCACATTTTTTTTTTAGAAACGTAGCTTTTTAGTTACACAATCACTTTTTTTTTCCTTTTCTTAAAGTTTCATCTTTGCTTGGAATACTTATCCTAAAGTTTTTAATCCAATCAACATCCCAAAAAACAAATCTTGTACACAACAATCATAAAAAATATCATGTTCATAATTTTGTTATCATGTTCATAATTTTGTTTCAATTTCTCCAAAATTTGCTAAAATCATAAAGCATAAATGTAAAAATCATGTCTGGTTTGTTTGTTGGAATTTTGTGTATTGCAAAAAGGGGTTATCAGTTCAGATCATTTGATTCTGCTTCTTCCATGGTATGCTAGTTCATCCGAACCTCCTTTGTCGAAAAATTATATATTATATATATAGGAGATGTTGATTATTCTACAGATATTTTGAATCTCGTTAGTAAAAATTGTGATAGTAATTCACTTGATATTTAACTTGTGAATTCAATTATTATGATTTATTAACTTATAATTGTTGTACTATCCATAAACTTCAAATTTTGATGTGATTTTGAAGTATATTATTGTGTTTTGCATTTGAATGAGCAGATAGAACAAAGAAGTATAGGAAGCCATGGATATAATAATGAGGATTTAGGTGAAAAAACCAGAGAAGCCAAGCAGAGATTGGATCACAAGCTAAGAAGGTAATTTTTGTAAATAATTAATCACATTTTGCTAGTTTACTGTATAAAATTTGGTAAATTGCTACTTTAATCATGTTATTGAGAGTGTATTTTTTATTTTTTTCGTGTTTCGTGTTTCTACTTACTTGATGAATTTCGAAAATCTAATTTGGAGATCATATTTTGCTTGTGTTATAGAGATGATTCATGTGTATTACCCTTTTTTTTGGTCTTAGTATCCGGTACTGGTAGGCTAAACAAGAGGCGGAACCAGGATTTTTAATAAGGGTTGCTCAAAATTTGTAGAAATAGACACATGAAGTAGCCGAAGTGGGTTCGACATCTACTATACATACATATGAAGTTATTTTAACAATGTATAAATAATATAATTTTCCACCAAAAGGGATTCGGATGAACCCCTTTGTACAAGGTGGCTCCGCCCCTGGGCTGAACTAATCTGGATTTGCACTGTTGGAAGTTTGATGTATGTTCAAACTTGCACACGACCGTATATTAGCGTTGTGGTCGGAATGCTAGTAAGATATCAAAGTAATCCTGGAATTGATCACTGAAAAGCTGCAAAGAAAGTTTATGGCACGTTATGAAGCCACAATTCAGGGTAAACGCTCTCTATTATCAATGCTCATAGATTTTGATAAATTGAAACTTGAGCATTTGAGTTTTGGTAGTTGTGATGTTTGCAACTTGAAGTTGTGTATGGACATGTATTTAATTTTACTTGGAAAATTTTTGAAATTTTACAAGTGAAATGGCTCAAATCTGATCAGATTTCATAGCCAAACAGATATTTGAAGATATCGTTAGCTTCTAACTGTTCATAGGTATAGTTAGTTTCAATTACAGGCAGTTTTATACATAACCGAGCTCGACAGTTCTCTCTAATTGAACTATACGTAACTGAGCTTGACATGTCTCGATACTAACTAAGTTTCGTCCATTCTAACTGAGGAGCTTCTTTTTTTTTAACCTCTCTGGTGAGCAGCATGAGTTTCTGGTAACACAGCATGAGTTTCGGAACAATTCTGTGGGGTTGTCATTCTCCTTGTGAAATCACTGGTTTGGTCTTCTTGATATAAAGCCCGAAACTGTGTTTTCTTAGGGGAAGTTAGCCTCTTGATGCCGGAGAATTGTAACTTGTGATGTGAGCTTAAATGACGAAATGAGGATATATCTAGCTGAACCCAACTTATTTGGCACTGAGGCGTAGTTGTTGTTGTAGTCACGAGTCAAAATTTTGATTCAACGAAGTGAAGATTTATCGCCTGCTCACTGTTTGCACTGAGCTGCCGTTAATTTCCATTGTTCGTTAGTTTTCTTCCGTTAATTGGACTAAATCTGCTCAAATCTTTGCTAACTTAAAGGATAAAAGATGCTTAGGATTGTATAAATCGAAATCTTGGATGTTCAAGCATTTATAATAGTTCGTTGATTAAGGCTTCCATCGCTTATTGGATACTCACACAGGAATGTTTACACTGAACTAATATGTGAGATTACCTATCGTCAAGTGATAAATTGTAAAAAGTACATGTCATGTATCTATTGATTCGGTATAGATACTAGTGTGTGTAAGTTTTTCCATATCAACAACCAAGTACTTGTTGAAACATTTATGTTAATGTAATCTCTGCTTTGTTGCACGGACTCTTCAAACTGTTGTGTGCTTGTCGGATCCTTCAAAAGCAGTACTTTTCTTGATTGCTTTTGGGTACGACAGCATATTGGAGAGTCCGAGCAACATAGGATCTCAGATAGGTTATACTTATTCGTTGTGTTTATTGAAAACAGGACTAGAAATAAAGACGAAAGATTCAAGGATGTCGAAGATGGGCAAGTAGAATCAAGTACTCTACAGAAGAAAGAGATGGCTGGAGTGAAGCAAAATGGGATAAAGACATTTAGCAGGGTAGTAAAGCAACGGAACGATATCGAAAATGATGAATGCACCATTTGTTTGGGCAAATTCAAGGTTGGTGATAACCTAATGCATTTGCAATGTGACCACAAATTCCATTCATGTTGTTTGGTTCCATGGTTGGAGAATTATGCTTGTTGCCCTTGCTGCAGAATTGAGATTCTCAGTTGAAAAAATGTATATATGGGATATAAAATGAGCTTAAATAAAGAAATCGGGATTCATATAGCTGACCCCAATTTGTCTGGGACCGGGCATGAAGTGAAAATTCATATAGCTGATCCTAACTTGTTTGGAACTGAGACGTAGTAACTGTTGTTGTTTGTGGAGTTTGTATAGATGAAGTTTGAAATAAGAAGATTGTATCATTGGTACTTGGTTACTATAGAAGTTTGAGAGCTTAATTACTTGTTATTCATATCTAATTCTTCATTTTAACATCTTAATTATTTAGATCTGCATTTAGATTCACACATTAATTATTATGAAAAAATTACTGAAATACACGTCTTATGTTACCCTTATTTTCAATCTCTTTTTATTTTTAAAAACTCTAAAATTCTTTATTTCTTTAATGTATCCGAGCCAGTATTTAATGAATTTGAGCTATATATTACAATTTATTATTATTATTATTATTATTATTATTATTATTGTTATTATTATTATTATTATTATTGTTATTATTATTGTTATTATTATTATTATTGTTATTATTAATATTATTATTATTATTATTATTGTTATTATTATTATTATTATTATTGTTATTATTATTATTATTATTATTATTATTGTTATTCTTCTTATTATTATTCTTATTATTATTATTATTATTATTCTCATTATTATTATTATTATTATTATTATTATTATTATTATAATTATTATTATTGTGATTATTATATTCGAGGTAGTTTTTAATATACCTGAGCTACATATTATGTATCCGAGCTAGTTTTTATTGTATCCGAGCTATATATTATGTATTGGGCTTATGTTATAATATATCTGAGATACTCTTTAATGTATCAGAGCTACATATTAATGTGTATCCAGTTTGTGTTACTTTTTAAGGAATTAATGTAATTACAAACTAAAGAGGAACATGTAATTTCATATTAAAACTATGCAATTCCTAAAATCTATGCACATCGTAATATTCAGATATAAATTTACATTTAGATATTTTAATCTTAATAGAAACAGATAAAGTCATAGACTATTTTGAAAATAAAATATCCTCGAATATTGTGTAACAAATAGTAACATAGATTTAGATAATTAAAATGTTAAAACGATTATTACTTCAAATAATTTGTGATTATTCAAGGTAAAAAAAATCAAAAGTGTACATATCAATAACTAAAAGTTAAATATATTTAGTCAAATATCACAAGAACTAAAACTAGAATTTACCTATAACAAAAAGAACTAGAAGTGCTTTTTGGTTTCGCACACACATTTAAGCCACTAAATGCAAATTTGCGCGATTCTAACCCGAAACTTCTAATTAAAGATGAAGAAACAGGGTTGGTAATCCTAATTAATACAACACATTAACTTGTAACTAGAAAATGAAACGCCGTCCTTTAATGTTACATCCCAACGTTTTAAAACTCCCAACGGCTAGTTTTTTCCACTGACCGTTTGAGGAAAAAACTTCTTTCAAACTTCAACAAAAAGCCTTTCACCATTATTAGCAAATCAAAAACACAAGAAAAAAAATCACATTTAAATACAAAAAAACTATAGGTTAAATTCTCAAATCAAAAAAAAAAACAAAATCTCATTGTAAAGGAAAAAAAAGCTTCTTTTTTGATTTTCAAGAATGGTTTATTCATACACACCAACATACTATAGCTCACTCCATGATTCAATTACTTCTCTTTGCAAAACTATTCTTCCATTTCCGTTCAAGAAAAGGCGAATACCTGCGATTGCAGCTGCTGAGCAGAGGTTATCGAAGCAGCAATCGGATAATATTAAATGGCAACAAGAATCTTTTCATCAGATTCTTAACTTGATGGGGCTTTGTAAAGAAGGGATCTTGGCTGAATCTGAAGTTTCTGCTTTCAGATCACATCTTCTCGATACGCTTATCGCGTCTCCTGCTGATTATGAACATTCTTCAATCTTAAGGGATAAGTTGATCTTCTTGCAGGTGAATTTCCCCCTCTTTTTTTTGTCTCAATTCTTGAAATTTGTGTCATTTGGTGGAGTGATTGTTGATAAGCTCAATTTATTTGTAATTTTCCATATTGAACTGGATTTTCATCATTTGGGAATTGGGGTTTTTCTTTTGTTGTTTTTTCATATCGAAAATGAGTTTGGGGGTAAGATCGGCATATACTCTACCTTCCTCCGACCCCACTTTGTGAGACTATACTGGGTATGTATATGCTGTGTTTTTTCATGTAAGGGCCGAGGGTCTGTCAAAAACAGCATATATATCTAAGGTTAAGGTCTGTGTACATTCTACCTTTCTTAAACCCCACTTTGTTGGACTACTCCGAGTATTTGTTGTTGTTATACATTTTCCAAATTAAAGTGGAAGTTCAGCTTTTGGGAGATGGGTGGTTTTTCTTTGTTCTTTTGGTTGTTTTTGTTTTTATAGATTCTTGATTTTTCCTGTAAAGCTGAAATTTTTAGTTTTCTTCTTGAAGGAATTGTTGTATGCAAAATGTATATCAGAGGAAGAGTATCATTCATCAAAGAGGCCATTATTGCAAAGGCTAGCAGTTCAAGGAGCTGAGATTGAGGCAAAACATGTTGTAGTTGGATCAATGAAAGAAACAACAGATGATGAGTGGTCTGTTATAGATTTGAAGGATGAAAGATCCAATCTTGGCAAAGAGAATTCGATTTCAAGCTCGAAAGATAAGCAAAAGCAAACTTCTTCAGCTATTAAGCAGCAAATCAAAGGGGCTGCTTCAGTTTTTGGCTTTGCATCATCCAAAAAGGAAAGAGGGATACTTAATCCAGTTAGTGAAAATTGTTTCGAAAGAAATGAATTGGCAGTGTCGACAGAGAATCCCTTTTGGAATACTCATTTGAAGGAAAAAGATAGTGAAACTAACTCTATTTTGATGGTGGAGAGCTTGCCTAATGAACCTGTGAAAGTGAAGAAGATAAAGAAACCTTTCAAGGTACTGTTTGGTGTTGATGATCAACATCGCGGTGAGCCTGAATCTGAAGGAAAGTCGAAATCAGGAGGGAAGAAACAGTGGGGATTTGATGGATTCAAGAAGTGGAAGAAGAATGATTCTGAGGATGAAACAGCTCCACTGTCACTTGATGAGAAGTCGGACGGGGGAACTTACTTAGGTCAGCTTGTTGCTGAACCAATCGGAGAAGGTCCAGACTCTAAGCAGATCAAAAGAAACCTGCATCCTAATGGTGCCCCCTCGGATTTCTTTGTCGATAAGGTCTCTCATTCATACACATGCACATCCATTTATTCTTTAAAACCTCTCTATGATCATAACCTGAATTATTATTTTTTGTTGCACATTTTCAGGTTTTAGGAGACCGTATCAAGAAAGAGCTATCACGAATTCAAACAAAACTTGGTGCCAAAAATGCAGGCGTTGAGTTAACGTAAGCTAAGAACATTTTTCTTGTCCTTCAATTTCTGTTACTATATGTTGTTTCTTGTATTTCGACTATCATATTATTCTGTTGTTGTCGGACCACACTTTGTGGGACTATACACTGTGTATGTTGCTGTTGTTGTACTCTTTCTTGTTGATTGGATTTACTAAACAGTGGTGTATCATCTTACATCAGAGATGATCAAATTGAAGCAATTTCAACTAGGCTTCCAGTTGACAAGGCTGATCTAAAGAAGTTCTTCCCTAAGTAAGCACACTTGTACTTAAACACTTACGTTGCTCGAACTCAGAGAAACTGTTGTTCGAGCATTTTGAAGAGTCTGAGCAAACATAGTTCTTTTTTCCTTTTCAGAAAATGGTGTGATCAATATGGAGACGTCGTTTTGGATGTTGTAAGAAAGGAATTCAAGAACCATGTTGGAGGAAACTCAAAAGTTGTAATTACCAAAGAGGAGAAGCAAAACTCAAAAAGATGGACAACATTTGATGAAGATGATTATGATGATGATGAAAATTGCCATCCAAATCTTTTTGCTCCACAACAAGATCATCATCATCATCATCATCATCATACATTTCATTCTACACAAACCAAAAGCTTGAAGAATGGTGGTCAAGTTTATTATGTTAATAGTAGCATTGATAAGGGACTAAAGTATAATCCTTTCTTTGATGTTTAAGAGAGAGTTGAAAAACAAAGAAAGCTGAGAGCTAATCAGCTTCTTTACTTATTTGTAGTTAATGTTAATAGTAGCCATCTATGTTCTTTTATTGGCACTACAAGACCTATCATAATTTTTCCATTTGTGAACCTTAAAGATGTGTTTAGACATTAATGTAAAAAAAAAAAATCATCTTTGGATGGGTTTTTCTGTTTACTTTTTATGCTGCAATTTTATGAGTAATATCTTTGTTTACCATTTTTAACCTTTTCAGAAATCATATTTCTAAATACTACGAGAAAATAACAAAATTCCCTATAAAATCACCCCGGGAATGAGCCTTTTAAGGTGGTCCTTGTTGATTCACTCGAAATTCCTATTTTGGTCAAAACATAAACTAGTATGTGGTGCACTAAAACTTACGAAGAAATTACTTAGCATTTTTCTCTCTACTTTGCTAACTAAAACTTAGTATATACGAAGAAATTACCTAGCATTTGTCTCTCTTTTAACTTTGCTAGGAAATAAACCCTGATTCTCCTTGATTAGGACACAAATATCCCTTGGATCAGTGGTTGAGACTTGTACTTGAATCTTTATCATTCTTTTTAGAACGAAGGAAAATTGTAAAAAAATTAAAAAATGATTGCTGAGATGACCTTAGCAAAGATATGTATATTGTGTATATTTCTCAAGATGATCAAACAAAAAAGAAGCAATGAATTTTAATTGCAGGCAAGACAGACAAGCCAGATCTTTGCTATGAAAGTTTCTACTATATAATATTATATAGAAATAGATTTGGAACTTTCCCTATTTCATATATATATATCTATTAATGAGAATCCATATGAAAATTCACCTATTTCCTAAGGCCACCACCAAGTTCAGTGGCATCTGCATTTGTATTTTTTCCCTCAATGAACATTAAAATGTGCCTTCTTAACATCAACAGCAACAACAAGGGTACATTGCGGAGCGAAAGCTGCCATATACATCTGTACAAGCTCTCCACAAAATTGTATGGGGGCAACGTCGAAAATGAAAAAATAAAGAAGGAAGAGGGCCCTTATTCTCTCACATTGTGATGAGAATAAGGGAAAGGTAAAGGAAGAAAACTTGGGAACTGATCCTTCCATGTTCAACGTGCCCCGATAGGTGATATAACCCTTCCTAGCTCAAGATGCTTCGGGAAATAAACACCGTTAAGAGGAGAGCCTTCAGTATCCCTTCAGAAGTCATAGGATACTATATAAATAGCAAAATTTCTGGTTTCATAACAACAAAGTATGGAGCCAGGTTTTAGCGAGGTGTTCCTTTTCCCTCTTTCCCTATCTTTCTCCCCAGTATATACGAGATACCTCAAAGAGGAAGTGCTGCTGAGTTAGAAACTGAACCGTCAACGAAACCATTTCGTACATCTCCTCTGCAAAGTGGACATACACTGCGAAAAACACCATGTTAGTAAAGGACAAAGGTGTCTCCTCCTTTAGTACCATTCTCTCTGCCGTGATGAGAGAACAGAACTAATGTACAGGAATGTAAATCAAGAGATAGATGAAGTTTCATGTTACCCATGTATCTCTTTGAGCCATTTGTCCACACATACTAAATGAAACTCATGGTGACAAGGTAGAACTCGTATTTTATCTCCTTCCTCGTACTCGGACAAGCATATGTGACACCTACAAATGATGAAAGTTGAAACATCAAAGAGCGGTAACTTATTTGTCATATAAAAGTACCACACAACTACATCACACCAGTTTCCAGAAAAAGAGAACAAAATCCCATATACTGCTTGAAGTCGTAACTTATTATGGCACAGACTGGTCTTAACTCGTTTTCATATAATGCATTCCTTCCAACTCATTTTCATTCACCTGCTATTTTAATTAGTTCATATAGAGAAGTGTATTTTTCTTAATAGATGTTCGTCCAAAAAACTTTGACCCCTTTCCTTAAAATAAAAAGGGAATTCCTCTTAACAATTCAGGTATATAAATTTATAAAGCTATTATCAATGTGATATCTTCTAAACCAATTTCTCCAATTAGTTTTCTCATAGCAAATTATTATTTAAAACACTTCCTACCAAACTCAATGCCTAATGAATCCAAACATTCATCTCTAAAATGCCAAAAGGGTCTATCAAAATGAGATGGGGGCATAATATGCACAATTTTACAGGTACACAATGAAAAATGAACAAATAGTTCACCAGTAACAAAAGCAACATTAATTCTCCTTTGTTCGTTTTTCATTTCTTTACATTTCCTAACTCAAAACATCAAGGTGACACTGAAAAAAAACATGATAAAGGAAGTGTCCATGAACAGAGAAGTACTTCTAATAGGCAAAGGACTATATAAGACAAAGCCAAAACACTCCGGGGTCATTTGGTAGGACGTATTAGAGAATCTTATATATGTTTTAGACATTGTATTATTTGATCCTTTGTGTGGTAGGAACCGTAGGATTTTCAGCTTATGTATAACCAATACATAGCAAAACATAGTATCAGTAATACAGGGGCTATTAATACATGGATAAGCATGGTTAAAGAAAAAAGTGCCTTTAATACACCAAACCAACCAGTGGATGAGAAATAATACATATGCATAACTAATTCCAGCATTACTAAAAAAAAAAGAGCAAACAGCGCCTTCCTCTTCATATGACAAAAGGGAAAACACCCCAGGACAAAGCAGGAGATAGCTTTCATCCTATCTCTTCATTTCTCCTACCAAAACACTAAGGGATGGAGAAACTTACTGTAAAATATTGTTGCTAGGATCTACTTCCTCTGGTTTTGAGAAACTCTTCACTGGGAATGAGTCCACAACTGACTCAGGAGCTGGAAGTGATAGCACAGATAAGGACAACGACATAGGTTGACGATGTATTTCATCCAGTACCTGCAATTTGTTCTTAGTGTCAAACAGTGACAATTTCCAATAATGAATGAAAACCAGAGATAAAACATGAGGTTCTTTCAAAGAAAAAATATAAATGTATTTCTAAAACATGCAAATTAAGGGTTTTAACAGGTCAACACAACAAGCACTGAGTATTATGTATAGCAGTGTTGACAAAGGCATGCTTAAGCCCTGAAGCGAGGCCCAAAACGTGTTGAACGCTTCCCTTGCTTGGTGTGCGCTTCAGTGTCCCCATCAAAGTTCTAAAGCATACTTTTCCTTACCAATGAGCCTCTTTTAAGGAGGCAACACTAAACAATTGATATTTCACTTTATCATAATCTTTCAATTTCTTTATTCATATAGTTGTCATTCATGCTTATAATTATTAGTCTTGGACTAACCATATATATTTGTATTTTTTCTTCCTTTGTGCCTTTTTGAATTAAAGCACCAACGGACCTTAGAGCTTTTTTGTGGCTTTGCTTTTGATAACACCGATGTATAGCAACAGCTTAAGCAGACTTAAGGCAGATACTTATCTAACATACACTAGCTTCCTCTATACCACTTCAGTGCCCTTTACAGAGGAAGCTTTTAAAGACGCACAACATGGAACAATTTTATAGATATACAACTTACAGTCTTTTGGAGGGACCAATGGACCAAGACCTGAATGGAATGTATCATGCTATATATTTATCACTAAAGAGATGATTATTAGATAATTCAAATGGTGTTCTTTAGTTCTTGCTCAAAATTAAAAAATGTCCACCTCTTGGGCCCAAATAAGAATCCTGACAGCCAAGAACATTCTTTCTTTCAATGTAAGCAGTAGTGAGTAATAATTATAATAATAATAATAATATTTTTATGTTAATTGCTCTATATAAAGCTCATATAGCAATTCAGTGCTTTCTTCGAACAGTTATTTGAGAAGGTCCAAAGCAAGATATATAATCAAACTCTATAACACTCGATACTTATCAACAAAGAAAGAAAAGACAAAACTGTGTAGCGCTCAATAATATCAACAATGGTAAATTTATTTGTTAGAAATAGCTGATTGTTCGCACTTCGTACGAAGCCACCATTTACCAAAACCCAGCTTTTAAAAGTGAAAAAGACCAATAAAGCAATAAGGTAAATGGGGCTTGAAGCGAGAAGCAAAAAGTGAGAAGCAAGCACATGCTTCTTTGAAGTGAAATGCACAATTATGGGAGATAGAAAAGATCAAACATCTATGAGGGTGTGGCCCTCATGGTCAATGAAGTGGAAGAAGAATTATGAGGTGCACGCCTTAGTATAATAAAAATTAAATTTTGCACCTGAAGGTGTGATCAGCATGGTCAATGAAGTGGGAGGAGAATCATGAGGTGCACACCTTAGTGCCTAAACAAGATAAACTAATGGGAAAATGAGGTGCACGCCTTAGTGCCTCACCTACACTAAAGTACTGCCTTCGTGAGGCAAAACCCCTCTCCTGAGCTTCTTTAAGTTTCAGAGCTTAAGTGTGCCTCAAATAAGTTGTTGACAATACTGCTTAAAACAGTGTCTTCCCCGTTCAGAGTTTCCTATCTCTAAGTCCCGGAGAAATTTTTCCACGTGGTGGAACTATACACTTTTGGACATCCCAAAATTTTTTGTATGCGGCAGTAATAAGATTTACGAAGCACTTGGAACACAAACTATGAGCAAACAATGGACTGCTTGAGCATTTAACGGACAAAACTGTTCCGCATATCAAACACCAGAGGCGGATGTTTATGAGTTCCTACTGCAACATCAAGTTAATATACAATATTCACAAATGCAAAAGCTAATGAGTCGCTGTGAACCCATAAACTATGCCCTACATCCGCCACTGTTAAACATTGTAGAGAAGCCATAAAGAAACTAAAAAAGTTGCATCATGAAAAGTTACCTCAAACAATGCCTCAGCAAGCATAACTATTCGGGATATACTTGCACGACTGCCAGATTCTCGACTCATTAAAATTGTCTCACATGTACATGGGCCATCTGTGTGAATCCCACTTGGACAAGTGACACTTCGATGATCACTAGCAATAAGACCAGCAGGAAGTCTTTCCCACATCTGTGAAGAGATAAACCAGAATTTAGTCGAGCAGCAATCAAACTTCCCACTGCAGAAAAAATAAAATAAATCACATCACCTCAGATCTGGAATGCCGTCGTCGTTCATTTCGACTTCCATTTGATGGAAAATTTCCTCCAGACCCCTCATGAAAGGAATTATCACTAAAGTCCAGCAATAACCTGTCATGAGCTGCAATATCATCTGAATTATCATTTGTAAAACGGAAGTTACGAGGATCAGCACGCCTCCTAGGACTTCTCCTTGAAAAAGAATCCCAAAAAAGTCTTCTACTATTCCGTCTTGCTTCACGA
The DNA here is from genome assembly GCA_022817965.1 of Solanum lycopersicoides. NCBI lineage: Eukaryota > Viridiplantae > Streptophyta > Magnoliopsida > Solanales > Solanaceae > Solanum > Solanum lycopersicoides. The sequence goes on from CM040624.1 coordinate 2,855,492, forward strand.
TTACTAATTTCAGCAGGAATATTAGAGAAAAAAGTGGGAGAGGCATTCGCCATGTCAACATGAAGTGCACTTCCATCTCTTACACCCTCTTCCCTGTCTGACACTAGAAATTCAAAACCTGAAGGTGGTGTATCCTGACGCATATCATCTCCCACCAAATGTGGCGTAACTGAAGCATCCGAAAGAACTGATACAGAATCAGAATTATTGAAGATAAGAATTTCATTTGTGTGGTTTGCAACAAAATCTTCACTTGATGAAGACTCTCCATTTCCATGAGACAATGGACTGCTAGAATGAGAGTAACCGGCAAAAACTTGAGAGACATCTACATTCACTGTAGTGGCGACATTATTTACAGCATCATCGTCTGCCCTTCTGTTTAAAGAAAGTGGATAGCCAAATGATCGGTCATCCAAAGATGTACTAGCAGCTTCACCACGTTTACGTCCAGGATTATATTGAGTGACTAATTCCATGTCTTTGGTTGAGTTTTCTCTTCGATTACCTCCCTGAACATTGCTTGAAGCGTCTTCAGATGTAGATTTTTCACTATTTACCAGATTGCTTGCAGATGAAGCTCCACGTTCAGCTAGGGAGGGAATAAAATCAGGTGAAGGGTCCTTCTCTGAGTTTTGGAGCTTTGCAGTGTCAGCATGTTCTGCAGAATCCACCAGCATTTCAGCTGGATCTTCTTCCATCTACAGAGTAACAAATACAAAATACGAATTGAATTTAGGCACCTAAAGTACCGACTCTACGTCAAGCGTCTTGTTGAAGATATAAGTACATAGCTTAAGAGACAGTTTATGAGAGTACAAGACCAAAAATATCAGCCTGTTACTAGATTAAACACTTCTTTCAAGATAGAAAAGAGCATGAAGTAAATACTTGAAGGACACAGTTAGTAAATAACAAAAATCAACCTGAATTCGTAGGATATCTAACATAGTACAGACAATACATGTGAAAAATAAACCAAGAAATACCACTATTTTACATATAATCAAGAATTTTCCTGACGGCCTTAGAGTAAGACATGGAGATTTAAGTGAATTCACCCAAACATACCTCTAAGAAACAGAGCCTCCCACTCACATAAGATAATTCAGCACCGAAGTCTCTACTCTCCCACAATCTAGATAACTGCAGCAGGATATTCTTCGAGGGCTGTTAGATTGATTCTCATATTTGCTGACTACTATTTGATATCCATACTATTGGTAGCAATGAAAGACACCTTAATAGAAATGATCACATCAGTGTCAATTTCTTTACTAAACTCATTTCTTATTCGCTTTTAAAGTGAGGTTAAGCACGGATGACAATGAGAAATACCAAGCAACGACGGAAGTGCACAATTGTATGGACTATAGCTAGGAATTCTACTTTAGCAACCTAAGATCTAAGAGTAGAAAAGATCACTTTGTGGAACCAATCTGATCGACTTAACAAAATCTCTCTATAGCATAACTCATGAGTTTAATCCTAGACCACTGATGTAATAGAATCATGAAAACATAAAAGCAGCAATGTCAACAGCACAATGCTATGTCAACTTCAAACTCAGGCAAACAATCTTTTGTTGTTCAGATAAATAAAAACCATTAATATCCTTGTTTCCGTTGACTGCCTCTAAACTTCATCAAAGGAAACCAAATACACTATATACGTTCCAGTTCTCCCCACTCTCCGTATCCTCCTTACTAGAAAAGCCAAAACAGACTATCAAAGTAAACTTCACAATACCAATTCTCTGATTATTATCTCATTAGCCAAAACATCTAGCAAGAACCCAAGAGCGCAACCTATTGGTCAATAAAGTGGAATGAGAACTATGAGGTCTTAAGTTCAAATCCAGCGCCAAAGATCAAAACATTAGGTGATTTCGTCCCATCTTTCCCAGCCTTGGTTGACGAGCAACCCCATACCTGTATTTGTGGGAGGTAAGCTGGTATCCCATGGACTTAATCGAGATATATGCAAGTTGGCCCCAACACCACGATTGTCCAAAAAAAGAAATTCTAGCAATTTCATTACCCATTTTCCATTCTGTGCATGTTATCCTTAGGCAAAACTAATCTTCCCTGATTCAATTGAATAGAAATGCTAGAAATAAGCCCTATAAATCATAACCATCAAAAGGGGCTATCAAAAAAAAAAAAAAAAAAAATCTGGGTATATCATCAAAATTCATAATAATCCCAATACACCAAAACAACACCATCAAAAACAAATCTTGAAATTGCAATTGAAAATTTTAAAAAACAAACAATCCATCATTACATTACATTTCCAAACAAAACAACCAAAAGGGGTTGTCTTTTTTTACCTCAAGAGCTGAACGACGAGAAGATGGAGAAGCACCACATATAAAAATGGATGCAAATATTCTTTTTGTTCGATTTGAACGACTTGAGCGTGACCCCAAACGACTACTCCCAGAACCCATTTTGATTTTTTTGAAATCAACAACTCCTTTTTCCTCTTGATAGAAAGAGAAATGGAGGGGTGGAGGGTGAAAGTGTAATGGAGGTCTTTCTTCTATTTTGTAGGTTGGAAAGTCACTCTCCCATTTTCAAGTTCTTCAAAATCAAGAATCCATTTTTTTTTACATGTTTTCCCCTTTTTTTTTCTTTTTTTTTGTGAGGCACAAAGACAAAATGTTCTTTTTTTTCTTTTTGAGGGAAAAATAAATTTTTGTTTTTATGATAATGACTTGTGACTATCAAATTGATTTGTGGTTAGGACCTAATATTGAATGTGATGGTTGTAATAAATTCATTTGTGGGAAAATGTTAAAAAGTATAGTATAAAATCTTGTGTATGAGAATCTAGAATGTTATGATGCTAGGACCAAGTATGATGTTGACTTTTTTTGATAGAATTTAAATTCATAAATTTTTTAGGAGTTATTATAAAAAATAAAAATAAAAATTAACCATTATTTGTGAAATTAGACTACCAATAGTTTTGAGGATATAATTTATAAATATTTTCTAATTTTTTAAAAGGGGCTCATATCATATTCTCGAGGTTCTGAAATTTTCACTCACAAAATTTCAAAAAAAATTAAAGTATAATGCATGTTCAAAGATAATTTACTTTATTTATCGAGTATCGGTCTTTACATGTGCTAAATTATTACCAAATCAATATGATATTAGTTAATTTGATCTGACTTAACGGTTATACATTAGTTAATCAGTTCATGTGAAATTTGAAATCATAAAAGGAGTAGCTTATATGTACTCTACTAGTGACTTTTAATCCATCAATATAAACTCATCGAATGTCATTATCGTTATTTAAAAAAATATACGATTAGTATACGGTGAGAATAATAATTGAGGTGAGTAGGCATGGAAACAAATGTTATGGGACAAAGGAATTTAAAGTGGAGTAATATTATTGTTTTGGAGGGAGGAGCAACGAGTAAAATAGGTTGACGATTTATTGATTTATATGAAATAAAAGTTAAACAATTCGTTCTCAAATAGATAATTTGTTATTTATAAAATTCTAATTGGCCATTTCCAAACAATTATCTAATAATTCCCTATCAATAGTGCTATAATACCATTTTTAATTCAAACTATCAATTATGATTCAGTTTTGAACACCCCTAATCACTATTACCGTAACACCGGACATTCTTAATTCATGCATTATAATTAAATACCATACGTATGTATACACAAAAAATTCACAAGTAACACTATTAATGCTGCTTTTTTTTTTCAAAAATGTATAAGTATTTTCTTTTCGGAACATAACAAAATACATTGTATTCAAGCGTATGCTAAATTTAATCCTAACTGAAACCGCGTGAATACAATATCGGATTTTACCGGTCAGTTTCTCTAAAATAATCAAAGCCCAATTATTTTGGGCTTTGGATCCAACGCGGTTTCAGATCCACATTTAGGCCCAAATTAAAACACTGGAAATTGAAAAGAAGCTTTGTTCCCCCAAACACTACAAGCAGTAAGCTCCGAGCTCCTTGAAAACTCGAACCACCGTTGCGCCGCCGTCCTCCTCCGTCGCTGTTTCCGGCAGTTCTTCGAGTTACCGGTACTCTTCTCTTCGAGTTAGTAGGTTAGGTATTTATCTTCCGTTTCGTTCTACATAGTTCATTTCTTTAAACCCTATATTTTTAGCAGCCTACAAATGTTTGTTAGTTGTGGTTTAACAATGAAATGGTTCGACTGATATGTTTTACCTCTGCATAATGCTCCAGTTTTCGGCTTAGTTTCGTTTGTAAAATTGTGTTTTTTGTGTAGCTAAGTTTTTGATTTGATAGTTGAATAATTAATAAGGTGAGTGAATTATTTTGCTTAAGCAGGTAGTAAATAGCCATGGATGATAGTTTATATGATGAATTTGGGAACTATATTGGTCCTGAAATAGAGTCTGATCAGGAAAGTGATAGGGAAGAGGAAGACGATGAGCTGCCTGATAGGAGTGATGATGAGAGAGCTGCAACTGATGATGAGCAGCCTGGTGCGTCAAATGGATGGCTTGCTACTCAAGATGATATTGACATGGATAACCAAGTTGTTCTTGCTGAAGACAAGAAATACTACCCGACAGCTGAAGAGGTTTATGGTGAAGAAGTTGAGACGTTGGTCATGGATGAAGATGAACAGCCACTTGAAATGCCAATAATTAAACCAGTGAAGAATCTCAAGTTTGAACTTGGGGTGAAGGATTCGTCCACTTATGTTTCGACTCAGTTTCTCTTAGGTCTGATGTCGAACCCAGCATTGGTTAGAAATGTTGCTCTAGTGGGACACATACATCACGGGAAGACTTTGTTTATGGATATGCTGGTGGAACAAACACACCACATATCTACGTTTGATCAGAACAGTGAGAAGCATATGAGGTATACAGACACAAGAATAGATGAGCAAGAGAGGAGGATATCAATTAAGTCTGTCCCTATGTCACTAGTCTTGGAAGACAGCAATTCAAAGTCTTATCTATGTAACATTATGGATGCTCCCGGCCATGTCAACTTCTCGGATGAAATGACTGCTGCTTTAAGACTTGCTGATGGGGCAGTTTTGATTGTCGATGCAGTTGAAGGAGTGATGGTAAGTTCCTTTTTATTTCTACGATTAATTTTGCTTGCAAATGATAGCCTAGTAGCATAGAGCATGTTCGGATTGGCTTAAAAATAGTTTTGAAGCACTTTTGTAGTATTTGGGTAAGATAAGAATAGGTACTTTTAAGCCAAAATAACAAAAATAATGCAGAAACCAGAAGTTAGGATTCTTAATTTATGACTTGTGCTTATAAGCCCATCCAAACAGTTCCTCATTTGTTTCAGAGCATAAGGCAAAGTTCTTATAGGATGCCAGAAAGTATAGCCGTCAAAGCATATGCTTCTAAAAATTGGTTTTGTTTTATACGGATGGTGACCTTGAGTTGTCAGCCTCCTTTTTATGTGGTGGTGTTTGTGAGTTGCAACCAAATATGTATATGGTTTTCTACTTGTACGTATACCATGCAGACTGCAGACAGTATATCTAAGCAGACTATCCTGGAAAGTTGAGTTATATTCCTTGGGATGACTCTACTGTAGTAGTAGCTAGTCTTTATACATTATAAGTTAGTAAGTTTGTTTATGTCCTGCAGCATCCAGTACAGTGATTCTGAATTGCCAATCTTGCCATCTGCTGGAATGTAGATATTGTTGTGGTAATCACATAGCTGCTAGATAAGATCTAACAGGTGTCTTCAAGACTAATTAATCAAGTAAAGAGTACTAAGCCTCCACAAAAGAGAGTAACAGCATACATGTCTACACCTTAGTTTCAAAAAATGTCTACACCTTAATTTTAAACATAGATGAAGCATGGTTTACATTTGGAAAAAATGTCAAACGTATTATCAAATGGAAGAAAATATTTTTTTCTTAATGCCAGGGAGTTTGGACTGTAGAAGTTTAAAGCAAGGTATAGAGATTTAAATAGCCTGATAAAACATTCAACAAACGAAGTGCCTTATTTTTTCATATACTATGTTGTCTTGTGCCCAATGGAGAGTGGGACCCTTTAAACTAGCTGGTATGTGGGGCCGAGTGTATAGAACAATGGAAGTCGTTTGTAATAGACAAGACTGTGGTGTATGCACGACATGGTGATTATCACTTGCTCTTGATGTAAGTTGCTTGCTATGTGTTTTCTGGGAGGATTTGCAGTTTAAGGAAATGTGTTATGAAAGTTTTGGGGATCATATGGGGTATTGTGGGTTTTAGTTGGATTAAGTTAATCAGGTAGATGAGCTGGGTGTATTATCTTCTTTTTTGTTTTCATATATGGAAGCCGTATTTGCTACAATTGAGTTCCATCTAAACTTTAACTGGTATATGTTCACTGGATAGATAGATCACTTACATTTTTTCCTTGTGTCATTGGTGACAGGTAAACACAGAAAGGGCCATTAGGCATGCGATTCTAGAACGTATTCCGATTGTTCTTGTAATCAACAAGGTACATTGTATATCACATAAACCTGGTGAAGATTCAAGTAATGTTGAGACTTTGTTCCCTCTAATAATTTTTATTGTCCCTTTAGGTTGACAGATTGATAACTGAGCTTAAGTTGCCACCGAAGGACGCCTACTTCAAATTAAAGCACATAGTTGAAACTGTCAACAGCCAAATTACAGCTGCCTCGTCCACAGCTGGAAATGCACAAGTAATTGATCCTGCATTAGGGAATGTCTGCTTTGCAAGTGCAACAGCAGGATGGTCATTCACTCTGCAGTCATTTGCCAAACTGTATGTTAAGCTTCACGGAATTGCATTTGATGCAAACAAGTTTGCTTCGCGGCTTTGGGGGGACTTCTACTTCGATCCTGATACAAGAAGTTTCAAGAAGAAACCGCCTACAAGTGGGGTTGAAAGATCTTTTGTTCAGTTTGTTCTTGAACCTCTTTACAAAATTTATAGCCAAGTGATCGGAGAACACAAGAAGAGTGTTGAAGCAACCCTAGTTGAACTTGGGGTGACACTAAGCAATGCAGCTTATCGTCTAAATGTAAGGCCTCTGCTGAGGCTGGCTTGCAGTGCTGTATTTGGAACTGCCACTGGGTTTACTGACATGTTGGTTCATCACATCCCTTCTGCTAAAGCTGCTGCAGCTAGGAAAGTGGAACACATATACACGGGTCCAAAGGATTCAGCAATTTACAAAGCAATGGAAAATTGTGATTCCGCTGGCCCATTGATGGTTAATGTGACGAAGCTGTATCCCAAACCCGATTGTAGCGTTTTTGATGCTTTTGGTAGGGTTTACAGCGGGGAAATAATGACAGGGCAGACGGTACACGTTCTTGGTGAGGGCTATTCACCTGATGATGAAGAGGATATGACTGTAAAAGAAGTTACAAAGCTGTGGGTATATCAAGCTAGATACAGGATCCCCATAAGTAAGGCTCCTCCAGGTGCATGGGTTCTGATTGAAGGAGTGGATGCTTCAATCATGAAAACTGCTACTCTTTGTAATCTGGAATTTGATGAGGATGTATACATATTTCGCCCTCTTCAGTTTAATACTCTTCCTGTGGTGAAAACAGCTACTGAACCTTTGAATCCTAGCGAATTGCCCAAAATGGTGGAGGGGCTTAGGAAAATCAGCAAGAGTTATCCTCTTGCAATCACAAAGGTTGAAGAGTCCGGTGAACACACGATATTAGGTACTGGTGAATTGTACCTAGATTCTATAATGAAGGACCTTAGGGAGCTTTACTCCGAGGTGGAAGTGAAGGTGCTTTTACAACTTTCTCTTCTGTACTTGCCTTTGTCAGTTCTTTACTTATTACAGGAAAAATACAAACTTTATTGATACTTAGGACTCCTTTATCAAACTCAATTGATCTTGAGGTTCTTTTTGTTGTGTGCGCAACATTCAGGTGGCTGATCCAGTTGTCTCATTCTGTGAAACTGTGGTGGAATCGTCTTCAATGAAATGTTTTGCTGAAACACCTAACAAGAAAAATAAAATCACTATGGTTAGTTGTTAAATTTTTAATCTGTACAAGATGAGAAAATTGCTTTCCTCTTTGCTTACTTCTGTTGCTTGTAGATTGCTGAACCTCTGGAGAGAGGACTTGCTGAGGACATCGAGAACGGTGTTGTGAGCATAGATTGGCCTAGAAAGAAACTAGGTGAATTTTTCCAAACCAAATATGACTGGGATCTTCTTGCTGCACGGTCTATTTGGGCATTTGGACCTGATAAGCAGGTCAGTTGTTACATAGTTTTGATTACCACTTAGCTGTTCTGAACTTCCGCTAATGGTTGCTTGTATCCTTTGGTTGAACATATTCTGTTTTGACACTGGGAAATATATTTACAGGGACCTAACATCTTATTGGATGATACACTCTCAAGTGAAGTGGACAAGAGCTTGTTGAATGCTGTTAAAGATTCTATTGTTCAGGGGTAAGTTGAATTTCATAGTTTAGTGGTTTTCCCTGACCCAGATGCTGGACTAACAAAATCAACAAAATGTCAATAGGTTCCAATGGGGAGCTCGGGAAGGACCTCTCTGCGATGAGCCCATTAGAAATGTTAAATTCAAGATTGTTGATGCGAAGATTGCACCGGAGCCGTTGCATCGTGGAACGGGTCAGATTATTCCAACTGCACGACGTGTAGCCTACTCTGCTTTCCTTATGGCAACACCCAGACTTATGGAACCTGTGTATTATGTGGAGGTATACTTTTTGTTTATTTGGTAATGTTTTCTTGATTACTTGTTTAGTAAGTTCTTTGGATCACCAATATAAATAAAGGAGGCGAGACAGGTTTGAAACTGTACCTATGAGCTGTGTAAAACACACTATTTTACGTGTTAGAGCTGCTGCTTTATGCCCCATATATATTAGGAAAAAAGTGAACAGCGGAGCTGTCACAACAGGATATTAGTGACAGTCCTGCTGGGTTTATACTATGTTCAAATTGACAGGAAAAGTACAAATGTTGACCCTTTGTTAGGTTTCTAAATTATTTACAGAAATAGGGGTATAAAATTTCAGCCAAATTTCTTAAAAAGGTGTTTTCTTATGTGAAACTAGGGCTAACTTTCTGATGTCTTGCTTCAGATCCAGACGCCCATGGATTGTCTCTCTGCTATATACACCGTGTTATCTCGTAGGCGTGGACACGTTACTGCTGATGTTCCTCAACCTGGGACCCCTGCCTACATTGTCAAGGTTTGATTTCAAAAATCTATAGTACCTTCAATTATTGATACAATGTTTTCATGTTATAGCATCAGGTTTCTCATGTGCACACCTCTTCTTTGTCAGGCATTTTTACCCGTTATCGAGTCCTTTGGTTTTGAAACGGACTTGAGGTATCACACCCAAGGGCAGGCGTTTTGTCTTTCAGTATTTGATCATTGGGCTATTGTCCCTGGGGATCCTCTTGACAAGAGCATCGTTCTACGACCACTGGAGCCTGCTCCAATCCAACATCTGGCTCGTGAGTTCATGGTGAAGACAAGGCGTAGGAAGGTATACATCCTTGCAGGGTTAAATTGAGTTATTTACCCTTGAGGTTTTTGGAACAACGATATGATAAATCTATCCCTTTTCTTTCCAGGGAATGAGCGAAGATGTGAGCATCAACAAGTTCTTCGATGAAGCTATGATGGTGGAGCTTGCGCAGCAGGATGCCGATCTTCACCTGCAGATGATGTAGATATGTAGTTGTGATGGTTCTGTATTTGTGCTTAAGGTGCATTCCTTTGTATGTCAAGTTGCAAACAGCCTTTTGAAAGGTATTAGATCATTGAGCTTCTTGAACCACAATATGTAATATCTCAACGTAAATTCGTAGTCCAGATCATGAATGGCTCCGACCTCCCTCGCGTCCTTTGATCCCATTTGTTGGGTGATTCCTTGCTTTCACATTCGGAGTGTTTGAGAGACTCTAGGTTCTGGCATGATTGACATTGAGAATGAGGTTTCTGAATGCTCTAGTGTAGTGAATGACTGGGTAGCAGTTCAAATTCTTACAGTCTATCCTCTTTTCGCATCTTCTTTGGATTCCATGTAAACTAAAGATTGAGCTCATTGTCCACGGTACCAGAACTTCCTTTTTCTTATATATCTATTTTAGTGGAATTGAAGGCGAGCGCGCGCATCAATGTTCAAGTCATCTTCCTTTGACCTGTAGGTCACAGTTTGAGCTGTGAAATCAGCTATCGATGCTTGCAAGTTGCACAACCTTTTTTTAAGGTGGATTTTGTAATATCTGATCCCGGTTGTGTTAAGTGTCATACCATGATTTATTTTCGGTTTAACTCAACAATGAATCATGTATTCTATTTTGCATCTTCAATAATAGTTGAAAGTACTTTGTGCACACCATAATTTGAAACACAAATTTCTATGTAGCACTGGTTTCACATATGAAGCGACAACCCCTCAACGTTGCATTGCGATGAATTGGGCGTTGAGGTAACCAACATCAGAGGCGAATTCAAGATTTAAACTCTCTAAGCTCAACTTTGTTTAGATTCAGATGAACTTATGGCTAAATAACTACATCTGCCACTGGCTAGCACTCGTGTCACGCGTGTATAAAGATTTGGAACTCTTTTATTTAACCATTAGTAACTAAGAAAGCTGGCAATATAACCTTTGTTTTATGACTTTAAAAAAGTTGGAACAAACCAACAATTCAATATTTGTCTCACCAGAAGGTGAGGTTCAGTTTGAGTTTCCCTTTAGTCAGGGAATCATACAATGGAAGAACATTGTTTAATACATGTACAAAAAATTGGCTCAACAGGTTGCTTCTATGTCCCTCAAGCTTTATTTCATCTTAGACTTTTAGGTTTAAATGGGAGAATCACAACAAGAAGAAGATAAGCTTACCTCTGATTCTGATGTCTTTACTAAGTTGTCCAGAAGTAACCAAGTGATAGTCATTATCGCTGTTTTTTAGGTGGATATGTGCCAAAATTTGTACCGAACGTTGCAGCTCTAGTCTTCAAGCAAAGATCTTAGATTTGCAAGTCCCTCAGCAGATATACTTTTCCTTATTCTTGATCTTTGAAAAACAACTGGAGGTGGAGGCTCAGAGTGAAAACAGACCATGACTACTGTTAAGTTGTCTATGGCACCACGGTTTTTGGCCTCGTCTACTATTTCCTTGCAGCATCTCTTTACATTGTTATGCTCCTGCAGTCTCCTCCGAGCAAAATCAACTGCATTTTGGCTTCGGAAAACATCCCATATGCCATCACTACCGATAATCAGGAACTCGTCCTCCTTTGTCAACATCAGCAATTTCAGTTCAGGTTCAGCACTCAATGGTCCGTCCTTCTCAACTTCCTTCAATCCTTTGATGTGCCAGTTACCTAATGCCCGGCTCACGCCTAGCTGTCCATTCAAATAGCCATCATCAACAAATCCACCTACTGACTCAATGCGAGTTCTTTCAGTAACACAACAAGGTCTGTGATCCTTTGACATTTCTATAGCCAGTCCACGTCGAGATACAACTGCTCGACAATCACCAGCATTTGCCACTAGAAGTGATCTGTTCATGATACAACACATCAGTATGAAGAATTTGATCGAAGTGGCTACTTTTAGTGTAATGAGATGACTTAGGTACAGGAATAAATTACCGTCCAAATATCATTGCAGTGAGTGCAGTAGTGCCGGAGGACAAGGCTGAGTCAACATAGCATGACTTGGCGAAGGCAGCATCCGTCTCTGCAAAAGATCTTGTAACCACTTTCTCAAGTTCCAGGGGAAAATCAGCATCCTCTACAATGATCTTTGGTAAGTAATCACGAACAAACTGTGATGCTCCTTTCCCTCCATGTCCATCAAAGACCTGTCATTAGAACCATTCGCATTAGGCATCATGAGAGTAAGAAGATAAACAAAACAAAGAAACATGACTTCTCTGTGCTCCTCCTACCAAAAAAAAAAAAAAAAGGAACTCAATTCATTCTAATTCAGATAAATTTGACGGAAACAACAAAGGAAACAATGGGGCATGGTCGTACATAGGAGCTAAGATATGCATTTAGGGACAGCAGAAGTTCAATTAATGGTGCTCTACCGACTGCTGTTCAATAGTTTCATTCCAAGACTACCAGAAGAACAACACCTTTGCGATTCCACAGGATTGTTCGGTTAGATTATATACTCCTAGAATTTTTAAGAATTGTATTATGCTTCAACTTGGGAGAAATGCGGTCGCTTGAGTTAGTGTTTCATACTTTTCTTTGATAAGAAATACTAATAATATTTCGGTCTACTTGAAGATACTTAAAAATATCTTCAGCATAGTATTTGCAACATCATGACGAAAGAAGCACCCGTATGGGAATACATACACTCCATCTCACAACTCTGACAAGTAGGGCACTCTAGTTGTGTCTATTACTATGTAGTGTTGATCTTTTTTACGCGTACTTCCTATTTTCACAATGTAGGAGCTAAGCTGAACTTTACTGAGAGTTTAATTCGGCCTAGAAGTATACTGAGTAAATAGTCAAAGAGTGACATATATGATGGTCAATGAGGTTAACGAACTTACTCCATAGAAAGAAATAGCATCCTCACCAAGTATATTAACGCCGAAATTCTTAGCTAGGTCCGCAATACAGATGTGAGTGTCTTCCATGTCAAGGCGACCTCCAATATCGGACCAATCACCCGACCTAAGGGCCGGGAGGAAGTTACTTAACAGTATTTGTTTCCGATCTGCAATAGTTGCGTCTTCTGAAATACTTTCCAGCTGCAGAAAAGGAAAGAAATTAATTGAAGCGAAGAGATAGTTTGAATTCAAGCAACAATCAGCTTCGATGATGTGACAATAGAAGTGAACTTCGTTCCAATTCTCTGTTCAGGAAGCTAAGCAGCATGACTGTGAGTCACATGAGTTTGTTAGAAACACCAAATGAGTGATAATGCACACTCTAAACCATTAGCTACAAATGCTGACAAACGAAAAGATTCTAGTTGGACAATATAAGACACATGAAATTGTTTCTTCAGAAGATCATATTTACTTACTATAAACTTCAAGAGAACTAAATCTGAAACCCATGATTAAGAAAGTGCAACGGATTTAATGGTAAGCACTCAAAGGTTGAACTCATCAAATTTAAATCACGGATCGCCTTTGGATACACACACACAGACACACAAAGAAAAAGAAAGATTGGGGAGCAAACAGTACACAAAAAGAGATTAATAACCACATCTTTACAGTACTGTCCTTAAGGCATAAAAACACCATAAAAATCAAATCTTTTAATAGTATCAACCAATAAAAACTCCAAATTGACCAACACTTACAAAACAAAAAACTACTTATACCAATCAACATCCATACACATACCAAAAAAGTCTTTTCCCAATTGACTCAAAAAAGTATACAATCAATCAAGACTACATAAAAACTCAAAAGTATTGAATCCATCAAGTTTAAACTATGGATCACCTCTGCATACACACATCAGAGACACACAAAAAGTATATCAGCATGATATCAAATCATCAAATGAAGAAAATACCAATAACCATAGCTTTAAGTACTGTTCTAAAGCATAAAAATCAAATCTTTACATAGTATCAACCAATAAAACTCCAAATTGAACACCACTAATAAAACTACTAATACCAATCAACATCCATATACAAAACTCAAAAAAGAATAGCCAACCAACCAACCAACTGTGTTAGTACACCATAAAAATCAAATCTTTAAACAGTATCAACAACCATATTCCAAACTAACCAACATTTATGACACCAAAAAAAAAAAAAAAACTAAAACCAATCAACACCCCATATACAAACCAACAAATTCTTCCCCAAAAACCAAATATTACAATTTTTTTTTTAAAAAAAGAATCCTTACTGGGAATGAGTTTCTCATGACAGAAGGACTAGAAGAAGTAACTTTTCCACAATTCTCATTTTGGGTATGTTGAAATTCAGCTTCAGAATGTAAAGATTGAATCTTGAAATTGTCATCAGTTTTGGGAATGTCCAAATTTTCCATACCCTCATTCACTTGCTCTGAATCTTGAATACACATTATTTACACAAATTTAATAGGCAAATTAAAAGGGGCAATATGACATAGCAGATAGTTTCAAACTTTTATAAGAACATATACTTTTGATGGAAAAAAATCGAGAACATCCTTAAGTTTAATTAGAATCTAAGGATGACGGGTAGGGGTGCTCGTGATTTGATTTGAATTGGTTATTGGTTAAAACATAACCAAATCAATTAAGTCAATTTTTAAATTTCTAAAATCAAATAATAACTGTCAGTTTAGTTCGATTTTTCTTGTTTCTTCGGTTTGACAGTAATGAAAACATACGTATTTCGATAGACACCGATACTTTATATATAAACAATACACAGAAAAGTTATTGTGAATTCATTTAAGCAATTAGGCAATATTAGAGTTTTACTATACGAACAAAGCGATTTAATTAAGAAAAAGTGTGACTATATTATGTGAGGTAGTGTAGGAAATGACTAAAGTAATGAATTTTGATGGACTTGAACTTAGGATTGTAATAGTTAGGCTAAGGATTACGTGTTGAGCTTAAGAAAATTATAAAGTTAAAAACTTAAGTTAATTAAAATTTAACAAAATATTTATATTTTATTTATGAATAATATATATATATATATAAATAATTTTTATTTTTAACTAATTACTTATTTTCAAATTTATTTTCTAAAATCTAAAACGATACATTATAATTAATATGAATTATAATAAAATATTTATATGAACTATTCTTTCTTAGGGAGACTAACAAAATATAAAGTGAGCAACTTTACTGTAATTTTGAAACATATATAAACTTTAAGTTAAATTTAGATAACAAAATGAATTATTATCTTTATCTGGTTATTTTTAGAATAATTTTTATTAGGAAAAATTATTATAACTGTTGTTTGTTTGAAATATTAGGCTGCCACACCAATTTAATTATTTATATAATAGCACTAATATATATAATTTAATATATTAAACTAGCGAATATAATTATTTATGGTGAACTCTTAATTATATTTTTAAGTGTTTCTTTTTTTTCTTTTTGGAGATATTTAGGTTAGATATTTTTAATTTATTGTCGGTTTATACCAACTTACCAGAAACTTCTGGGCATTTAGTACCTTATTTTCCACTTAATTAAAAAAAAAGAGACTTTTTTGTCAACATCTCTAATCTAGAAATATCTTTTTTTTATTATTAAATAAATGAGAGAACTTCCAAAACATTGATCAATATGTAGTTTTAGGCACAAGTATCTCCGACTATTATCACGCCTTAATTAATTTAAAGTTCTATTGTCTCTTAATTTATTTTTTATATAATTCTATATACGTTTTTATTTACGTGATGTAGTCTATAACTATACTTAAGTAAGGAGCGAAGAAAATGTATAAAGACCATGTAGATCAAAAAGGTATACAAAATTATTTTAAAAAGATTCAAAGAAATAATAAGACTTTAGTTTAATTAAAATGTATCACTAAAATTTTGATTATAATTTAGAAAAATACTAACGCCTTATCTCTAAAAGAATAATATATTTATATCCACAAGAAAAAAAGAGGAATTTAAATAGTTAAGTCCCAGTAATAATATATCTAATATAATCTCGTAAACATAATTCAAAGAAAATCACAACTAATATATACACAAATTATCGCCTATTTCCTTTGACTATATAATCGTGCGATTTCTGAAAATTTAAAATTTAATTTATATTCTATTTATAAGGGTAGATAATAATTTTAAATATCCTAAGATCAAGAAAAGCGTAACAAATCAATATAAACAGAAAATATAGTAATATTAAAAAAGGAGAACATTAGAAAAATAGTAAAAACAATAAGTTTAATCAGACTTTATAATTATAATTTCGATAATTATTCTTTATCTCTACGGTTTAATTTGATATGGAGGCAATTGTCATATATTTTGCATCTCAATATTGAATAAGATAACATCTAAAATTTTGAATTAGTACAAATCAAACAATAACAAATTAAGCGAACCTATAGTTAGGTTACGAATTAAATTTCTTTTTTTTTATATATATATATATATATATATATATATATATATATATATATATATATATATATATATATATAAATAAAGAATGGAGAAAAAGAATTTAGGAGTGGAAGAGGAATGAGATACGTGTTCTTTTGCTGAGGAAAAAACGTGGTAAATTCAATACCAATATATAATTTTATATTATATAGTTTGGGAGAACCTACTCCGCCATGTTATATATATTAAATTATTTAAACTTTAAAAAGTATACGAAAAGTATTATAATAATAATATTAATATGCTTCGTATATATAATTTCACAAGAAAGTTTGGAGATATGAAAAGTTATTATAGATCGTATTTTTTTTTATATTAATAGAATAAAACTATGTAATTTAGCTTTAATAAAATTAAATATAACAAGTATTTTGAGATGAATGGAGTATTTTAAGAGTTAGAAAAATAACTGTCCCATGATTTTCTTTACACGCTAAACACGTTTACTAATTTATTAAAAATAAAAATAGAAAAATAAGTGAAGAAAAGTTAGGTTGTAGAATGTTTTTGTTTTCTAATTCTTTAATATATAATATAATAGATTATGTTTGTTTTTTTTAATTTCAATTTTGGTTTTTAAAAGTTTTCATATAGTAAATAATAAGGTGTAAAGGGGGAAAACATATTTCAATTTCTTCAAAATATTTCAATATCTACAAATATTTAACAACATAGAAAATTTTGTACTAGTTATATAAGGGTACTTTTATGTTATTATAGGTGAACTGATAATTATATCTTATTTTCTATTAGTTTCTTGAGATTATATTATATATACGATTTTTTTAAAATTAACATATATGTGTGCACCCTCATCGAACTAAGTGAGTCCGCCTCTGAATTCACCCTGACCCTATAGAAGAACCTTTAAGCATTGACTACATGAAAAGTAAAATTGGCTTCTTTTAGTGGAGAAATTGATTACTTCCATTTTCTATAGACAATTATTGGGCCACAAATATGGGAATTGATGTCTTTACTCTTTAGGCATTTTTCTTGGTGTGAAATGAAGAGACATTATATATATTCAAAAAAATATTTGTACGCGTTTCATGATTTCACATAATTAAAATATGTAGGGAGATATTTAAATGTTACATGAGCTAAAAATATATATAAAATTATAAGAACAATGGATTCGAGGATATTAAGTTCCTATTTAATTAAAATGCATTTTTAAAATTTCGTTCCCAATTTAGGAATCAATACTTATTCCTTATCCCTTATTTAAAAGGCATAACACCTTAAACTTTATATACTTATTAGCATTATTTTTATGGTACGAATTGATTCAAATTAATAAGATTTTAACCATATGTATTTGTAATATATTACCTTGTGACATATGTATGATAATTGCAGTCCGTGCTTTGTTCATAAGCAACTTATTTTTTTTTTGAAAAAATAAAAGTAATCCTAAATATGAATGTTTTATAATTTTGTTTTAGATAAAATTAATTAATTAATTATGGTTCAAGGAAAAAGGAAAAAATAAAAAATAAAAAACTCAAACATGGTAAATTTAAACGTACACTCTTTCCTTCTTCAACTTTACTATTTGGTCCATTATATTTATTTTATTTATTTGAATTCTAGATGGATAAAATATTATTATTAATAATACTAAAAATAAAAGTAAAAATAAATAAATTTACTCCCTATTTAAGCCTAGGGTTTACGCAGCCCTTCCTTTCACTTGTAACACCAAATTATCAAATAACATATCCACCTTACGATATTACTTTGATTATTCTCTCATATATTATCCGTGAAATCTCTTTTACAATTTAAGTGTATTTCAAAGTCATGGCATCTATGGATTTCAAATCCGAAATTCGAGCTGTCCAATATTCAACAACGCGAAAAAGGACTTATATGAGCCCTAGTTTTGACATTATTGTGTTGATATATATTCTGAAATACATGTAACGTGCATTTAAATAATTAGATCTCAAGGGTCAAGGACTTATATGAACCCTAGTTTTAAATGAATTTGAAAAATCATATCCCAATAACGGAAAGGGTTGAGTAAGCCAATTTTGACGGCAACATATGTAAAAATTGAAAGTCTTGCTTCATATATTAATTCAAGAATATAGAAATTTCCTCAAATTTAGTAAGTACTTGTCAAAATATAATCCAAATAATACTATTCGGAGTGTAATTTCCTTTTTCTTAAAGTAATTAGGATCATATTCCTTAACTAACTAGTTTTACATTAATCTTCTTCTATATAACTCTTTAATCTATCAAAAGTTGAAATAGTTTAGCCTAATGGCAGATTTAGCTGACGAACTGACACTGATGGTTCTCTCGAATTTACCTGTGAAATCTCTGTTACGATTCAAGTGTGTTTCTAATTCATGGCGTTGTTGGATTTCAAGTCCAAATTTTCATATCTCATCCATCATTGCATCGTCTGCAATTATTGCCTCCACTATTGTGAACTTCACATTTCTCATCGGCTCTTGACAGATGGGTCAGGATACAACCACAGAAGTAAGAAATTTAATTACCTTAGGTACCTGAAAATATATTTGAAGACTCAAATCAAATAAACTATGTTTAACTAACTAAAACACTTGGTAAAATAACTAAACTAAGATACTACCAACCAACCTGCTTATCAGGTCCAAATGCCCAAACATACTGTTAAAGTCTTGTTGTTTTGAAAGATGGCAAAATAGCAAAGAACAGGTAATAAAAATATGTCAACACGTTCTAGCGAAGAATTCGAGTCTGTATAGGGATACACGTTTTCAACGAATTGGAGTATAATTGGGAATCTGTTTTCTTATTTAATAAGGAAATTGTGTGAAAAGGCTTTTACTATCCAACAAGGAGTTGAAGATGCGGCAAAGTCAAGGTTGAGTTGGGCAAGACTTTGAGGAGGTGATCTATAAATAAGGCGATAGTTTCGCTTGAGAAGATTGCGCACTTACATAGAGAGAAGATCAAAACACGATTTTTGATATTGCTTGGGAGTGCTCCGAGTTGAGTGATAAATTGTAAGGTTGTATTCAAGAGTCTTGTTTACAATCTGAGTTGTGTGAGTAGGAGTTGCTTGACAAGTTGAAGAACTTAAAGAGCGTTAGAAATCTAGGGAGTAGTTTTGTGTCTTGAGGTAGAAGGAATTAGAGTTTATAATTTCTTAGGTTACGTAGGTTTGTAATTGGTGTATTGTTTGAACATTTATAAATAATACAAAGTGTTGCTTGAATTATTTATTGTTAAGTTTTAAATAAACAGAAACCGTTGTCTGTACGTGTTCCTTTAAAGAATTCAGGAGGGTAGAATTCCAATGCAGGCAGCATGCAGATTCCAATCATATTTCTTTTGCGAAAAATCGGCAAGTTTCCTTTTCGGCCAATTTACTGTTTCAATATTTTCAATGTCGTCACCAAGTCCTCGCTCCAATGATTAAGCCAGCAGGGTGATTTTGTTTCTCTTGTTTGGTGTTTTAGCAAATACTAAAGATGACCCTACTACAATTTCGCGGAAAGAGACAACTGGATAAGCCACATAGATATTGCAAACAAAGGAAAAAGTACTCAATCTGAGTTATATTTGATATTCATTCCTTTGTATCGAAAAAAAAAAACCCATATGTCCTAAAACAAGGAGAGAGTTACAAATGCATCTCCAGGTCCGCCTAACATCCTCCATTATGTATTCTAGGTACTATTCACCAGTACCTAATATTATGCATATACCCGACTCTTCAACCCTTATAATTGCAAGGGATAACTCTTGATGATTCTTTTCAGCTCTTTTGAGATATCATTTAAACTCCAATCATTCAAAAGTGAAAATGCTATTTTCACTACGGGAAGAGTATTGAACTAAACTTCAATCATTCAAAAGCGAAAATGCTATTTTCACTACGAAAAGAGTATTGAACTATAGAGGCCAAAATCTGTACACACTCTCGTTAGATTTCAAATTCTTATGTTGAAACCAGTAATTACTATCAATCAATCATATTCCATGATTGGTAGTGATGAAAGTCAAAGCAAATTCTTATGTCTAAACCAATAATTACTGTCAATCAGGAATATTCCATGATAGTCAGTGATGAAAGCTAAAGGTCTGTGGTAGCTACTGCAGGAGTATTGAGTACTGGTCCAACCAACTCATAGGGTACATTTGATGTTGTTATGTACTCAAGATAAGTGGACAAAGATCCAAGAAAAGGTATAATCTAGTGTGTGATTTTTGCAAGCGAAATATGTTTCAACATTATTGGGTACCAACATAATTTTAAATTCAAAAAGAAAGGAGGTAACAATTCTGCATACAATTTAACTAGTGAAATTGATATAGTGTGAAGTACCAGTACTAGCTCTAGTAATGCAAGAGATGGACACATGAGAGGCGATGAAACTCAGAATCAACTGGACTCGTGTGCACTGCCTAGAAAAATATGTATTCAACTGTTTCAAAAAATACCTCAATCAAGTATAATTTAAGGAAGATAATATGTTGCACGCCGCATGCTTACCAAAAAATAAGAAGGTTCATTGCTTTATTCGTCAATTTTATTGTCGACTTTCCATGCATAGTAATTATTCACAAGGCATAACACATTCAACTTTATATAATACTATTATCTTAATAAGATTTTAGCCATGTATTTATGATATATTACGTTGGATATTATTATAAAAAAACTAATTACTATAATTTAATTCAAAGATCAAAAAATATTTATAATGCTAAGTGAGCAACTTTACTGTAATTTTGAAACATATATAAACTTTAAGTTAAATTTGATAACAAAAGAAATTCAATTATCTTTATCTGGTTTATTTTAGAATAGTTTTTATTAGGAAAAATTATTACAATTGTTGTTTGCTTTGAAATATTTGCTGCTACACACCAATTTAATTATTTATATAATAGCACTAACTACTATATAATTTATTATTAACTAGGAATATAATTATTATGGTGAACTCTTAATTGTTTTTTTACAGCTGTTTCTGTTTTTTCTTTTGGAGATAATTAGGTGATATTTTTATATTATTGTCGTTTTATTACCAACTTACCAGAAACCTTCTGGCATTTAGTACCTTTTTTCCCTTAATTAAAAAAAAGACTTTTGTTCAACATCTCTAATCTACGAATATCTCTTTTTTTTATTATTAAATAAATGTAGAGAACTTCCAAAACATTGATCAATATGTGTTTTAGGCACAAGTATCGCCGGACTATTATCACGCTTAATTAATTTAAAGTTTCTATTGTCTCTTTAATTTATTTTTATATAATTCTATATACGTTTTTATTTACGTTGATGTAGTCTATAAACTAATACTTAAGTAAGGAGCGAGAAAATAGTATAGAAGACCATGTAGATCAAAAGAGGTATACAAAATTATGTTTAAAAAGATTCAAAAGAAATAATAGACTTTTAGTTTAATTAAAATGTATCACTAAAATTTCTGACATTATAATTTAGAAAAAATACTAACGCCTTATCTTAAAGAATAATATATTTATATCCACAAGAAAAAAAAGAGAATTTAAATAGTTACAGTCCAGTAATAATATATCTAATATAAATCTCGTAAACATAATTCAAAGAAAATCACAACTAATATATACACAAATTATCGCCTCATTTCCTTGACTATATAATCGTGCGATTCGAAAATTTAAATTTAATTTATATATTCTATTTATAAGGTCGATAATAATTTAAATATCCTAAGATCAAGAAAAGCTAACCAATCATATAACAGAAAATATAGTAATATTAAAAAAAGGAGAACTTGAGAAAAATAGTAAAACAGATAAGTTTAATCAGACTGTTATCAATTATAATTTCGATAATTATCTTTATCTCTACGGTGCTTATTGATTGGAGGCAATGTGTCATATATTTTGCATCTCAATATTGATAAGATAACTCTAAAATTTGAATGTACAAATCAAACAAACAATTAAGCGAACCTATAGTTAGGTTACGAATTAAAATTCTTTTTTTTTTATATATATATTAATATATATATATATATATATATTATATATATATATATATATATATATATATAATATAAATAAAGAATGGAGAAAAAGATTTAGAGTGGAAGAGGAATGAGATCGTGTTCTTTTCTAGGAAAAAAACGTGGTAAATCAATCATACAATATATAATTTATATATATAGTTTGGAGAACCTACTCCGCCATGTATATATATTAAATTATTAAACTTTAAAAAGTATACGAAAAGTATTATAATAATAAATATTAATATGCTTCGTATATATAATTTCCACAAGAAGTTGGAGATATGAAAAGTTATTATAGATCGTATTTTTTTTTATATTAATAGAATAAAAACTATGACTTTAGCCTTTAATAAAATATAAATATACAAAATTTGAGATGAAGGAGTATTTTAAGAGTTAGAAAAATAATCTGTCCCATGATTTTTCTTTACACGCTAAACACGTTTAACTAATTTATTACAAATAAAAATAGAAAAAATAAGTGAAGAAAAGTTAGGTTGTAGAATGTTTTGTTTTCTAATTCTTTTAATATATAATATATAGATTTATGTTTGTTTTTTAATTTCAATTTTGGTTTTTAAAAGTTTTTCATATAGTAAATAATAAGTGAAAGGGGAAACATATTTTCATTTCTTCAAATATTACAATATCTACAAATATTTAACCAACATGGAATTTTGTACTAGTTATATAAGGTACTTTTATGTTATTATAGGTGAACTGATAATTATATCTTATTTCTATTAGTTTCTTGGAATATATATATTATACGATTTTTTTTAAAATTAACATAATATGTGCACACCTCATCAACTAAGTGAGTCCGCCTCTGAATTCACGCCTGACCGCTATAGAAGAACCTTTAAGCATTGACTACACATGAAAAAGTAAAATTGGCTTCTTTTAGTGAGAAATTGATTACGTTCCATTTTCTATATGAAATTATTGGGCCACAAATATGGAATTGATGTTCTTTACTCTTTAGGGCATTTTTCTTGGTTGTGAAATGAAGAGCATTATATATATCAAAAATATTTGTACGCGTTTCATGATTCACATAATTAAAATCTTAGGGGAGATATTTTAAATGTTACGATGAGCTAAAAAATATTATAAATATAAGAACAATGGATCGAGGATATTAAGTTCCTATTTAATTAAAAGTGCATTTTAAACAATTTCCGTTCCCATTTAGGATACTCAATACTTATTCATTATCCCTATCTTAAAAGGCCATAACACCTATAAACTTATATCTTATTAGGCATTATTTTTATTTGGTACGAATTGATTCAAATTAATAAGATTTTACCATATGTATTTGTAATATATTACCTTGTGACATGATGTATGATAATGCAGTCCGTGCTTTGTCATAAGCAACTTATTTTTTTTTTGAAAAAATAAAAAGTAATCCTAAATATGAATGTTTTATAATTTTGTTTAGATAAAATAATAATTAATATGGTTCAAGCGAAAAAGGAAAAATAAAAAATAAAAAAACTCAAACCATGGGTAAATTTTAAACGTACACTCTTTCTTCTTCAATTTACTATTTGGTCCATTAATATTATTTATTATATTGAAGTTCTAGATGGAATAAAATATATTAATTAATAATACTAAAAATACAAGTAAAATAAATAAATTTACTCCCTATTTAAGCCTAGGGTTTAGCAGCCTTCCTTTCACTTGTAACACAAATTATCAAATAACAATATCCACCTTACATATTATTTATTATTCTCTCATATATTATCCGTGAATCTCTTTACAATTTCAAGTGTATTGTCAACAGTCATGGCATCTATGGATTTTCAAATCCGAAATTCGAGGTGTCTCAATATTCACAACGCGAAAAAGGACTTATATGAGCCCTAGTTTGACATTATTGTGTGATATATATATTTCTGAAATACATGTAACGTGCATTTAACATAATTAGATCTCAAGGGTCAAGACTTATATGAACCTAGTTTAAAATCGAATTGAAATCATATCCCAATAACGAAAGGTTGAGTAAGCAATTTTGACGCACATATGTAAAAAAATTTTTGAAAAGTCTGCCTTCATATATTAATTCCAAGAATATAGAATTTCCTCAAATTTAGTAAGTACTTGTCAAAATATAATCCAAAATACTATTCGGAGTGTATTTCCTTTTTCTTAAAAGTAATTAGGATCATATTCCTTAACTAACTAGTTTTAACACTTAAAAATATCTTCAGCATAGTATTTGCAACATCATGACGAAAGAAGCACCCGTATGGAATACATACACTCCATCTCACAACTCTGACAAGTAGGGCACTCTAGTTGTGTCTATTACTATGTAGTGTTGATCTTTTTTACGCGTACTTCCTATTTTCACAATGTAGGAGCTAAGCTGAACTTTACTGAGAGTTTAATTCGCCGTAGAAGTATACTGAGTAAATAGTCAAAGAGTGACATATATGATGGTCAATGAGGTTAACGAACTTACTCCATAGAAAGAAATAGCATCCTCACCAAGTATATTAACGCCGAAATTCTTAGCTAGGTCCGCAATACAGATGTGAGTGTCTTCCATGTCAAGGCGACCTCCAATATCGGACCAATCACCCGACCTAAGGCCGGGAGGAAGTTACTTAACAGTATTTGTTTCCGATCTGCAATAGTTGCGTCTTCTGAAATACTTTCCAGCTGCAGAAAAGGAAAGAAATTAATTGAAGCGAAGAGATAGTTTGAATTCAAGCAACAATCAGCTTCGATGATGTGACAATAGAAGTGAACTTCGTTCCAATTCTCTGTTCAGGAAGCTAAGCAGCATGACTGTGAGTCACATGAGTTTGTTAGAAACACCAAATGAGTGATAATGCACACTCTAAACCATTAGCTACAAATGCTGACAAACGAAAAGATTCTAGTTGGACAATATAAGACACATGAAATTGTTTCTTCAGAAGATCATATTTACTTACTATAAACTTCAAGAGAACTAAATCTGAAACCCATGATTAAGAAAGTGCAACGGATTTAATGGTAAGCACTCAAAGGTTGAACTCATCAAATTTAAATCACGGATCGCCTTTGGATACACACACACAGACACACAAAGAAAAAGAAAGAATGGGGAGCAAACAGTACACAAAAAGAGATTAATAACCACATCTTTACAGTACTGTCCTTAAGGCATAAAAACACCATAAAAATCAAATCTTTTAATAGTATCAACCAAAAAAACTCCAAATTGACCAACACTTACAAAACAAAAAACTACTTATACCAATCAACATCCATACACATACCAAAAAAGTCTTTTCCCAATTGACTCAAAAAAGTATACAATCAATCAAGACTACATAAAAACTCAAAAGTATTGAATCCATCAAGTTTAAACTATGGATCACCTCTGCATACACACATCAGAGACACACAAAAAGTATATCAGCATGATATCAAATCATCAATGAAGAAAATACCAATAACCATAGCTTTAAGTACTGTTCTAAAGCATAAAAATCAAATCTTTACATAGTATCAACCAATAAAACTCCAAATTGAACACCACTAATAAAACTACTAATACCAATCAACATCCATATACAAAACTCAAAAAAGAATAGCCAACCAACCAACCAACTGTGTTAGTACACCATAAAAATCAAATCTTTAAACAGTATCAACAACCATATTCCAAACTAACCAACATTTATGACACCAAAAAAAAAAAAAAACTAAAACCAATCAACACCCCATATACAAACCAACAAATTCTTCCCCAAAAACCAAATATTACAATTTTTTTTTAAAAAAAGAATCCTTACTGGGAAGGAGTTTCTCATGACAGAAGACTAGAAAAGTAACTTTTCCACAATTCTCATTTTGGGTATGTTGAAATTCAGCTTCAGAATGTAAAGATTGAATCTTGAAATTGTCATCAGTTTTGGGAATGTCCAAATTTTCCATACCCTCATTCACTTGCTCTGAATCTTGAATACACATTATTTACACAAATTTAATAGGCAAATTAAAAGGGGCAATATGACATAGCAGATAGTTTCAAACTTTTATAAGAACATATACTTTTGATGGAAAAAAATCGAGAACATCCTTAAGTTTAATTAGAATCTAAGGATGACGGGTAGGGGTGCTCGTGATTTGATTTGAATTGGTTATTGGTTAAAACATAACCAAATCAATTAAGTCAATTTTTAAATTTCTAAAATCAAATAATAACTGTCAGTTTAGTTTCGATTTTTCTTGTTTCTTCGGTTTGACAGTAATGAAAACATACGTATTTCGATAGACACCGATACTTTATATATAAACAATACACAGAAAAGTTATTGTGAATTCATTTAAGCAATTAGGCAATATTAGAGTTTTACTATACGAACAAAGCGATTTAATTAAGAAAAAGTGTGACTATATTATGTGAGGTAGTGTAGGAAATGACTAAAGTAATGAATTTTGATGGACTTGAACTTAGGATTGTAATAGTTAGGCTAAGGATTACGTGTTGAGCTTAAGAAAATTATAAAGTTAAAAACTTAAGTTAATAAAATTTAACAAAATATTTATTTTATTTATGAAATAATTTTTATTTTTAACTAATTACTTATTTTCAAATTTATTTTCTAAAATCTAAAACGATACATTATAATTAATATGAATTATAATAAAATATTTATATGAACTATTCTTTCTTAGGGAGACTAACAAAATATAAAGTGAGCAACTTTAATGTAATTTTGAAACATATATAAACTTTAAGTTAAATTTGGATAACAAAATGAATTATTATCTTTATCTGGGTTTTTTTAGAATAGTTTTTATTAGGAAAAATTATTACAATTGTTGTTGTTTGAAATATTAGCTGCTACACCAATTTAATTATTTACATAATAGCACTAATATATATAATTTAATGTATTAAACTAGGGGATATAATTATTTATGGTGAACTCTTAATTTCTTTTTAAGTGTTTCTTTTTTTCTTTTTGGAGATATTTAGGTTAGATATTTTTAATTTATTGTCGGTTTATACCAACTTACCAGAAACTTCTGGGCATTTAGTACCTTATTTTCCACTTAATTAAAAAAAAAGACTTTTTTGTCAACATCTCTAATCTAGAAATATCTTTTTTTTTTATTAAATAAATGAGAGAACTTCCAAAACATTGATCAATATGTAGTTTTTAGGCACAAGTATCTCCGACTATTATCACGTCTTAATTAATTTAAGATTCTATTATCTCTTAATTTATTTTTTATATAATTCTATATACGTTTTTATTTACGTGATGTAGTCTATAACTATACTTAAGTAAGGAGCGAAGAAAATATATAGAGACCATGTAGATCAAAAAGGTGTACAAAATTATTTTAAAAAGATTCAAAGAAATAATAAGACTTTAGTTTAATTAAAATGTATCACTAAAATTTCGATTATAATTTAGAAAAATACTAACGCCTTATCTCTAAAAGAATAATATATTTATATCCACAAGAAAAAAAAGAGGAATTTAAATAGTTAAGTCCCAGTAATAATATATCTAATATAATCTCGTAAACATAATTCAAAGAAAATCACAACTAATATATACACAAATTATCGCCTATTTCCTTTGACTATATAATCGTGCGATTTCTGAAAATTTAAAATTTAATTTATATTCTATTTATAAGGGTAGATAATAATTTTAAATATCCTAAGATCAAGAAAAGCGTAACAAATCAATATAAACAGAAAATATAGTAATATTAAAAAAGGAGAACATTAGAAAAATAGTAAAAACAATAAGTTTAATCAGACTTTATAATTATAATTTCGATAATTATTCTTTATCTCTACGGTTTAATTTGATATGGAGGCAATTGTCATATATTTTGCATCTCAATATTGAATAAGATAACATCTAAAATTTTGAATTAGTACAAATCAAACAATAACAAATTAAGCGAACCTATAGTTAGGTTACGAATTAAATTTCTTTTTTTTTTATATATATATATATATATATATATATATATATATATATATATATATATATATATATATATATATAAATAAAGAATGGAGAAAAAGAATTTAGGAGTGGAAGAGGAATGAGATACGTGTTCTTTTGCTGAGGAAAAAACGTGGTAAATTCAATACCAATATATAATTTTATATTATATAGTTTGGGAGAACCTACTCCGCCATGTTATATATATTAAATTATTTAAACTTTAAAAAGTATACGAAAAGTATTATAATAATAATATTAATATGCTTCGTATATATAATTTCACAAGAAAGTTTGGAGATATGAAAAGTTATTATAGATCGTATTTTTTTTTATATTAATAGAATAAAACTATGTAATTTAGCTTTAATAAAATTAAATATAACAAATATTTTGAGATGAATGGAGTATTTTAAGAGTTAGAAAAATAACTGTCCCATGATTTTCTTTACACGCTAAACACGTTTACTAATTTATTAAAAATAAAAATAGAAAAATAAGTGAAGAAAAGTTAGGTTGTAGAATGTTTTTGTTTTCTAATTCTTTAATATATAATATAATAGATTATGTTTGTTTTTTTTAATTTCAATTTTGGTTTTTAAAAGTTTTCATATAGTAAATAATAAGGTGTAAAGGGGGAAAACATATTTCAATTTCTTCAAAATATTTCAATATCTACAAATATTTAACAACATAGAAAATTTTGTACTAGTTATATAAGGGTACTTTTATGTTATTATAGGTGAACTGATAATTATATCTTATTTTCTATTAGTTTCTTGAGATTATATTATATATACGATTTTTTTTAAAATTAACATATATGTGTGCACCCTCATCGAACTAAGTGAGTCCGCCTCTGAATTCACCCTGACCCTATAGAAGAACCTTTAAGCATTGACTACATGAAAAGTAAAATTGGCTTCTTTTAGTGGAGAAATTGATTACTTCCATTTTCTATAGACAATTATTGGGCCACAAATATGGGAATTGATGTCTTTACTCTTTAGGCATTTTTCTTGGTGTGAAATGAAGAGACATTATATATATTCAAAAAAATATTTGTACGCGTTTCATGATTTCACATAATTAAAATATGTAGGGAGATATTTAAATGTTACATGAGCTAAAAATATATATAAAATTATAAGAACAATGGATTCGAGGATATTAAGTTCCTATTTAATTAAAATGCATTTTTAAAATTTCGTTCCCAATTTAGGAATCAATACTTATTCCTTATCCCTTATTTAAAAGGCATAACACCTTAAACTTTATATACTTATTAGCATTATTTTTATGGTACGAATTGATTCAAATTAATAAGATTTTAACCATATGTATTTGTAATATATTACCTTGTGACATATGTATGATAATTGCAGTCCGTGCTTTGTTCATAAGCAACTTATTTTTTTTTTGAAAAAATAAAAGTAATCCTAAATATGAATGTTTTATAATTTTGTTTTAGATAAAATTAATTAATTAATTATGGTTCAAGGAAAAAGGAAAAAATAAAAAATAAAAAACTCAAACATGGTAAATTTAAACGTACACTCTTTCCTTCTTCAACTTTACTATTTGGTCCATTATATTTATTTTATTTATTTGAATTCTAGATGGATAAAATATTATTATTAATAATACTAAAAATAAAAGTAAAAATAAATAAATTTACTCCCTATTTAAGCCTAGGGTTTACGCAGCCCTTCCTTTCACTTGTAACACCAAATTATCAAATAACATATCCACCTTACGATATTACTTTGATTATTCTCTCATATATTATCCGTGAAATCTCTTTTACAATTTAAGTGTATTTCAAAGTCATGGCATCTATGGATTTCAAATCCGAAATTCGAGCTGTCCAATATTCAACAACGCGAAAAAGGACTTATATGAGCCCTAGTTTTGACATTATTGTGTTGATATATATTCTGAAATACATGTAACGTGCATTTAAATAATTAGATCTCAAGGGTCAAGGACTTATATGAACCCTAGTTTTAAATGAATTTGAAAAATCATATCCCAATAACGGAAAGGGTTGAGTAAGCCAATTTTGACGGCAACATATGTAAAAATTGAAAGTCTTGCTTCATATATTAATTCAAGAATATAGAAATTTCCTCAAATTTAGTAAGTACTTGTCAAAATATAATCCTAATAATACTATTCGGAGTGTAATTTCCTTTTTCTTAAAGTAATTAGGATCATATTCCTTAACTAACTAGGTTTACATTAATCTTCTTCTATATAACTCTTTAATCTATCAAAAGTTGAAATAGTTTCTTTAATCTATCAAAAGTTGAAATAGTTTAGCCTAATGGCAGATTTAGCTGACGAGATGACACTGATGGTTCTCTCGAATTTACCTGTGAAATCTCTGTTACGATTCAAGTGTGTTTCTAATTCATGGCGTTGTTGGATTTCAAGTCCAAATTTTCATATCTCATCCATCATTGCATCGTCTGCAATTTTGCCTCCACTATTGTGAACTTCACATTTCTCATCGGCTCTTGACAGATGGGTCAGGATACAACCACAGAAGTAAGAAATTTAATTACCTTAGGTACCTGAAAATATATTTGAAGACTCAAATCAAATAAACTATGTTTAACTAACTAAAACACTTGGTAAAATAACTAAACTAAGATACTACCAACCAACCTGCTTATCAGGTCCAAATGCCCAAACAGACTGTTAAAGTCTTGTTGTTTTGAAAGATGGCAAAATAGCAAAGAACAGGTAATAAAAATGTGTCAACACGTTTTAGCGAAGAATTCGAGTCTGTATAGGGATACACGTTTTCAACGAATTGGATTTTAATTGGGAATCTGTTTTCTTATTTAATAAGGAAATTGTGTGAAAAGGGCTTTTACTATCCAACAAGGAGTTGAAGATGCAGCAAAGTCAAGGTTGAGTTGGGCAAGACTTTGAGGAGGTGATCTATAAATAGGGCGATAGTTTCGCTTGAGAAGATTGCGCACTTACATAGAGAGAAGATCAAAACAGATTTTTGAGAGAGTTTTGATATTTCTTGGGAGTGCTCCAAGTTGAGTGATAAATTGTAAGGTTGTATTCAAGAGTCTTGTTTACAATCTGAGTTGTATGAGTAGGAGTTGCTTGACAAGTTGAAGAACTTAAAGAGCGTTAGAAAGCTAGGGAGTAGTTTTGTGTCTTGAGGTAGAAGGAATTAGAGTTTATAATTTCTTAGGTTACGTAGGTTTGTAATTGGTGTATTGTTTGAACATTTATAAATAATACAAAGTGTTGCTTGAATTATTTATTGTTAAGTTTCAAATAAACAGAAACCGTTGTCTTTACGTGTTCCTTTAAAGAATTCAGGAGGGTAGAATTCCAATACAGGCAGCATGCAGATTCCAATCATATTTCTTTTGCGAAAAATCGGCAAGTTTCCTTTTCGGCCAATTTACTGTTTCAATATTTTCAATGTCGTCACCAAGTCCGATTAAGCCAGCAGGGTGATTTTGTTTCTCTTGTTTGGTGTTTTAGCAAATACTAAATATGACCCTAATACAATTTCGCGGAAAGAGACAACTGGATAAGCCACATAGATATTGCAAACAAAGGAAAAAGTACTCAATCTGAGTTCTATTTGATTTTCATTCCTTTGTATCGAAACAAAAAAAAAACATATGTCCTAAAACAAGCAGAGAGTTACAAATGCACCTCCAGGTCCGCCTAACATCCTCCATTATGTATTCTAGGTACTATTCACCAGTACCTAATATTATGCATATACCCGACTCTTCAACCCTTATAATTGCAAGGGATAACTCTTGATGATTCTTTTCAGCTCTTTTGAGATATCATTTAAACTCCAATCATTCAAAAGTGAAAATGCTATTTTCACTACGGGAAGAGTATTGAACTAAACTCCAATCATTCAAAATCGAAAATGCTATTTTCACTACGGAAAAAGTATTGAACTGTAGAGGCCGAAATCTGTACACACTCTCGTTAAATTCCAAATTCTTATGTTGAAACCAGTAATTACTATCAATCAATCATATTCCATGATTGGTAGTGATGAAAGTCAAAGCAAATTCTTATGTCTAAACCAATAATTACTGTCAATCAGGAATATTCCATGATAGTTAGTGATGAAAGCTAAAGGTCTGTGGTAGCTACTGCAGAAGTATTGAGTACTGGTCCAACCAACTCATAGGGTTCATTTGATGTTGTTATATACTCAAGATAAGTGGACAAAGATCCAAGAAAAGGTATAATCTAGTGTGTGATTTTTGCAAGCGAAATATGTTTCAACATTATTGGGTACCAACATAATTTTAAATTCAAAAAGAAAGGAGGTAACAATTCTGCATACAATTTAACTAGTGAAATTGATATAGTGTGAAGTCAAGTATCAGTACTAGCTCTAGTAATGCAAGAGATGGACACATGAGAGGCGATGAAGAGTACAAAACTCAGAATCAACTGGACTTAACTCATAATCAACTGAACTCATGTGCACTGCCTAGAAAAATATGCATTCAACTATTTCAAAAAATAGTTCAATCAAGTATAATTTAAGGAAGACAATATGTTGCACGCCGCATGATTACCAAAAAATAAGAAGGTTCATTGCTTTATTCTTCAATTTTATTGTCGACTTTCCATGCATAGTAATTATTAACAACGCATAACACATTCAACTTTATATAATACTATTATCTTAATAAGATTTTAGCCATGTATTTATGATATATTACCTTGGATATTATTATAAAAAAACTAATTACTAATATGAATATTTATATAATTTAATTCAAAGATAAAAAATATTTATAATGCTCAAAAGTATAAAGTCTTTTTATTTTATTTTATACCTAGCGTGACATATATGGTAATTGATAGCAAAATAAGTTCCCATAATGAAGATACAACTCATCTGTTTCAAAACAAGAAAAGAAGCAATGTAAAAAACTTATAATCAAAAAAATTAAAATAAGCTTTTTCACCACCTACCATACTTTGTTCATAAGCAACTTATCTATTTTTTTAAAATATATTAAAAGTAGTATTTATTTTTAAGAAATTTGAGAAGAAAGAAGTTATAAAAGTTTACTCTTTCCTTCTTAAACTTAACTACTATTTGGTTCATTATATTTATTTCTTTTTTGAATTCTAGATGGATAAAATATTACTAGTAATCCTTAAAAAAAAGAAAAAAAGAAATTTTACTCTCTATTTAAGTTAACCCTAGGGTTTACGTAGCCCTTCTTTTCACTAGGGAAACCAAAGAAACAAACATTCACTTGTAACATCAAATTACCTAATGACATACTGATCTACCTTATGAAATTACTATAATTATTCTCTCATATTTATCCTTGAAATCTCTTTTATGTTTAAGTGTGTTTCAAAGTTATAACGTTTATGGTTTTCAAACCCAAAATTTGGGTTTTTCAATAATTAACAATGTCAAAGAGCAATACTTCGTCTCTTTTTACTTGTCCACTTTTTCTCGTATAGTTGTTCATTTTGACAAATTAAGAAAGAACAATTTTTTTACCTATTATATCCTCAATTAAATGACTAATTACTTTGAAAAATCTAAAACTTTTCGTCCACTTCATAATTAATAGGGGTAAATGATAAACTCACAACATCATTAATTATTTTCTTAATAAGTGTGCCAATTCAAATGTAGATTAGTTGTGATACGTTTGAGGAATATTCAGCATTAACGAGCTCCCTTCTATTCAAAAATCAACAACTATAATTAATAGGGGTAAATGATAAATTCACAACATCATTAATTATTGTCTTAGTAAATGTGCCAATTTAAAAGTAGATTAGTTATGATACGTTTGAAGAATATTTAGCATTAACGAATTCCTTTCTATTCATAAATCAACAACTCACTTTGGAAGAACTCAATGCTCCTTTCATTATAAGGGATATTAATGAGAGTTAATAGAAGAATTATTAGTGTTTTAGGCTCTAGTCATGATCTTATTTTTAATTGATATTGGCAAGAATGTATACTTGTGGAATCATTTTTACATCAAAAGTGATTGAATTTGAGCTTGACAACTTGAACCATGTTCATGTACATAATCTAAAGAAGGGAAAAAAGAATAAATATATCTCAAATTTTTAAAATTGATATCAATATTCTTCGTTATACTTTTCCTCCATCAGAGTCTTTACCATCCAATAATCGATCTACTCACGTCACAACCTTTCAAATTCTAATATCTACTCTCTATAATTTTATGCTTATACGTTTCGTCTCGATACTTGCCCCAAAAATAATTTTGAAACCCACCCCTCTACACCCCACCCCCACTCCCACCCCCACCCCAACCCCTTCCTTTTAGTCTTATCAAAAGCACACTTACTCTTCCATAGCTACCTTCTTCTTCTTCTTCAAAACCCTAAAATGGAACATCCATTCTTCATCAATGGCCCTCCTACAAATCGATCTGAAGCTTTACGGTGGCTATCAATCGCTGAAAAGCTGTTAACAAATCGTGATCTTGTTGGTAGTAAATCATTTGCAACTCGTGCCCGTGAATCCGACCCGTCTTTAGCTCATCCAATCGATCAAATCCTCAGCATCGTTGACACCTTAACCGCCGGTGACAAACGTATCAACAATCATCACTTTGATTACTACTCTATCCTTCAGATCCCTCCTAACCAAACCCAGAACTTCGAATTCATCGCCGATCAGTATCGTCGATTTGCTCTTCTTTTGAATCCTCAGAACAATAACTTTCCGTTTTCGGATCAAGCTTTTGGACTTGTTGTTGATGCGTTTTCAGTTCTTTCTGATCCTTTGAGGAAAAGTATGTATGATAAAGAATTGGGTTTTTTTCTGAATCTTTACCCAGTTGCTTCTGCACCTACACCGGTGAGTTTTGTGCAGCATGGTGGGTTTAATCAAATGCAGGGGTCGACTGCAGACCAGCTGTTTGTGAATATGCCTAGTCAAGATCAAGGTTCACATGCTACTGGAGTGAGCTATAGTAGAGATCCGCAAGCTGGAATTTCTATGCCGGTTACATTTCTGAATCGTGAGCAAGAGACTATGACTATGGGGAGCTCAGGTTCGGAGCAAGAGCACCAGCAACAACAGCAGCAGCAGCAGCAACAACAACCGGTTACATCTCTGAGACAACAAACACAACAACCGGTGAGTTCTCTTTCGTTTTCAAACATAGATGAACAGCCTGCTACATTCTTGAATTTAAACCAACCACAGCCTGTAAGTTCTGAGAGGAGTTTTAATAGAGAAAATCCACCATTTGGTATTGGTTTGAGCTCGACGAGAGGGCGAGAACCGGAGGTAACTGTTGAGCAGCGTGGGAATCAACAGCCCATAGAAAGAAATGAGAATGTAGTGATGGGTAGCAATGAAAATAGACCTGCTAGTACTAGTAATAATGCGAGTAATGTGAAGGAGAAAGAAAGTATTAGAGCAGATGCATCAGCTAAGAAGATACCTAGTTTCTGGACAGCATGTCCTTATTGTTACGTTATGCACGAGTACCCTTTGGATTATGTTGATTGTACACTAAAGTGTCAAAATTGTAAGAGGGCTTTTCAAGCTGTTAAGGTTGCTGCTCCGCCGATTATTGATGGAAAAGAAGCTTATTTCTGTTGTTGGGGATTTATGCCTTTAGGATTTTCCGTGGAGCATTTCGAGAGAAGTAGGAATAATGTTTCAAGCTGGTCTCCGTTTTCGCCCATGTTTGCTTGTCCAACCTCTGGGGCGAATGATGGGAGAAATGCTAAGAATCATGCTGTTGGGGGGCAGAGTAATGTGAGTACTTTTGGCAATTTGCATAATGCTGGCGGATCGAGAAGTCGGAGTGGACGAAAGATTTCTGCTCCAAGGATTTACAGTGATGACGATGATGATGACGACGATGATGACGACGATGACGTACTTGTTGACATATCAGAGGTACTTTCTGGAGATGCTTGACATATAGGAGGTCTTTACTACTCCAAGGTAGAGAAAGGTAAATTATTGAAGAAGTTCAGTAATAGGTGAAGAAGGAAAGAGATTCAAGCCTTCCATTTCATTCCAAAACTTGAATCTTTCCATTATTTTCTTTGATTATCGTGTTCATATCTAGTCTAGTTGGTTTAGATACTCGGCTTTAAGTCCCAACAACGGGATACC
This sequence comes from Solanum lycopersicoides, assembly GCA_022817965.1. Classification (NCBI taxonomy): domain Eukaryota; kingdom Viridiplantae; phylum Streptophyta; class Magnoliopsida; order Solanales; family Solanaceae; genus Solanum; species Solanum lycopersicoides. The sequence continues at coordinate 2,891,802 of CM040624.1, forward strand.
TTTTTCCTGTTCTGAGATGCGACTTTCTTAGGCCGAGGGTCTATTAGAAAACAACCTCTCAACCGCACAAAGGTAGGGTACGTATACCCCGCCCTCCCCAGACCCCACTTATGGGACTATACTGGGTATGTTTGTTGTATTGTATTGATGTTTTGTTATCTTCTCTTGGCTTTAGTAATTCTCTCATGAAGTAAACTTTGTAATTGAGGAGTAGATGAAACTAATCTGTAACTTATTTTGATAGCTCAATACAATTTGCTTCGGAGATGATTGTTCTCTTACTTTTCCTAATTTTCTTTCATTCAATTGTCACTGAATATTGGCTTGACCAAGCATTTTCATTGTGATTGTGCAAAGAAATATTAGTTGATCTGAGAGAAATGGATTGTGTTATTAGCACCAGATAACCATAGGAATTTAACTGAAAGAGGAGCACCCTAGTTAGTTAGTTGTATTGAGTTAAGCCAACATTACCATAAGTAGTAACTTTGAGGCTTAAGTGTTTTACTTGCATTGGGTTAAGCCAACATTATCATATGGTGGTCTTGATGCTTTAGCTGTGGGGTCTTCGACGAGGAATCACGACAGGCCGGAGAGTGTATTCTGGAGAGGACTATTCACCTGGCTATAAAAGAAGTCACAAAGTTGTGGATATATCAGTCTTGTTGTATGATACCATTAGTATTGCTCCTCTAGGTTCTGATTGAAGTGGCTGCTACAATCATGCAATTTGTAATTTGATAAAGATGTGCACTTAGTTTGGCCTCTACAGTTCAATACTCTTCCAATAATGGAAACAACTGTGTGTATTATACGCGTGATTTTTTGTATTGAACTTTATGATTGCATTTGTGATATACTGTTTGTTGTAAGTTCTTTAGAACACCATATGAGAAGAGGCTTATTTGGTATATTTGGTAGATAATGAGTTCAATACAAGAAGGTATATTTGGTAGAAATATCGTTCATTAACTAATTTTGGCTCTGTTTTTGAATATATAGCTACTTGTAGAATTAGCAACTCTGTTATTTTCTAATTATAGAGACTAAATTAATCCGAAGTGGATTTGTAGCCAAAAAACCTCCTAGCTCTAACTAATATAAAATGAATAAATCATTATTTGATTGGGTAAACATTAAATAAAGGGGAATTTTCGTACTAAAAAATAACTTAATTATGTTGCATTGTCATAGTTTGCTAATTATGACTCGTAGCTACATGTTGGAGGGAGGAGAGGGGCGAATGAGAGAGGGCACATGGATGAACTGTATGTCTACATGTAGATATGTAATTGATCTACATATGTATTTTTATATCTGGCGAGCGAGATTGAGAGAGCGTAAAAAGTGGATAGAGGCATGCAACGTAATTACAACTAAAATTAAACTGCAAATCGTAATTGATTCAAACTATAGTTATGTTAGCAAATTAGTTAGTATTATCCCGCGTAATAGGCCCAAGACATACATAAAGGCCTCAGCTGAGCTAGTTCACACCTACTGAGAAACAACCCAACACTCACCATAAAAAGCCCAATAGATAATTTCGAATGATGACTCATTAATTTAATAGATAAATCATATAGGATAAGTGACATACTACTTCAATAATTTATAGTTATTTCTGATTTGTGTTGAATATATCCTCTTTAATACATAATCATATAGTGTAGGTGCCATATATTTCAATAATATTTGATTACTACTTCAATTTGTGTTGAATAAGGTCAAAAAAAATAATCATAAAATACTTTTTATCTGAATCGTCACGATGACACAACTATCATTACTAGCCATCTCCACCAACTACGATTATCATCATTCATCATATCACAATTATCTCTGACTATTATTACGAACTACTATCGATGTTATTATAGAATAATTGTACTTCATCAAATGGATAAATTTTGAAGTACAATCTAAATTACTATTTTGGTTAAGATTTCTATGTATTATTATGCACGTTTAAATACTGAAAGAATAAATAGCTATCTCTTATTCAATATATAGAAGATTTAAAAAATAATATTTTAATGATAAAATATTTATATTCAAATTCAAACATGTTAATTGTCAATGGCGTGTAGTAGTGTTTTCTAAGATTTTTAATTAAAAAATGAATAGCTTGTGTGGTTGTGATACATTTTAATTGTCAAAGATGGCTAAACTTTGCTAAGTCTCTTGAATAAAGTTTATAAATACTACTCTTAGAGGTGGATTAAAATGTCACCTACATTATTTATACTATTTATTTCTCAACTTTGAAAGTATAATTAACAAGGATAATTACCATGGCACAAAAACTTGTTATTCTTTTCACCACTCTTCTTGTTGTTATGGCTGGTAAGTCATTTCATCTTGTTGTTATTGTAATTAAATAATAGCTATTATCATGAAACTTCAAATTTTACGGGCGGAACTTCAAACATCATGATATTGGATTTTTCTTATGAAATTTATACTTCTAGGATAACAGTTATTTTATAATATATAGTACCTTTTAAAGATACA
>CM040624.1:2895215-2918941 GCA_022817965.1 Solanum lycopersicoides
TAAAGCATACACCTTTCCTCTTTTCTTTGTTAGTTATTCGATAATAGACGTTCAATTTCACAATAATAACTGACATTCCATAACGACATGATCCCTCACTAGTATATCAGCATGATATCAAATCATCAAATGAAGAAAATACCAATAACCATAAGCTTTAAGTACTGTTCTAAAGCATAAAAATCAAATCTTTACATAGTATCAACCAATAAAACTCCAAATTGAACACCACTAATAAAACTACTAATACCAATCAACATCCATATACAAAACTCAAAAAAGAATAGCCAACCAACCAACCAACTGTGTTAGTACACCATAAAAATCAAATCTTTAAACAGTATCAACAACCATATTCCAAACTAACCAACATTTATGACACCAAAAAAAAAAAAAACTAAAACCAATCAACACCCCATATACAAACAACAAATTCTTCCCCAAAAACCAAATATTACAATTTTTTTTTTAAAAAAAGAATCCTTACTGGGAAGGAGTTTCTCATGACAGAAGGACTAGAAGAAGTAACTTTCCACAATTCTCATTTTGGGTATGTTGAAATTCAGCTTCAGAATGTAAAGATTGAATCTTGAAATTCATCAGTGTTGGAAATGTCCAAATTCCATTCCCTCATTCACTTGCTCTGAATCTTGAATACACATTATTTACACAAATTTTAATAGGCAAATTAAAAGGGGCAATATGACATAGCAGATAGTTTCAAACTTTTATAAGAACATATACTTTTGATGGAAAAAAATCGAGAACATCCTTAAGTTTAATTAGAATCTAAGGATGACGGTAGGGTGCTCTGATTGATTTGAATTGGTTATTGTGCTTAAAACATAACCAAATCAATTAAGTCAATTTTTAAATTTCTAAAATCAAATAATAACTGTCAGTTTAGTTCGATTTTTCTTGTTTCTTCGGTTTGACAGTAATGAAACATACGTATTTCGATAGACACCGATACTTATATATAAACAATACACAGAAAAGTTATTGTGAATTCATTTAAGCCAATTAGGCAATATTAGAGTTTTACTATACGAACAAAGCGATTTAATAGAAAAAGTGTGACTATATTATGATAGGTAGTGGAAAATGACTAAAGTAATGAATTTTGATGGACTTGAACTTAGGATTGTAATAGTTAGGCTAAGGATTACGTGTTGAGCTTAAGAAAATTATAAAGTTAAAAACTTAAGTTAATTAAAATTTAACAAAATATTTATATTTTATTATGAATAATATATATATATATATAAATAATTTTTATTTTAACTAATTACTTATTTCAAATTTATTTTCTAAAATCTAAAACGATACATTATAATTAATATGAATTATAATAAAATATTATTGAACTATTCTTTCTTAGGGAGACTAACAAAATATAAGTGAGCAACTTTACTGTAATTTTGAAACATATATAAACTTTAAGTTAAATTAGATAACAAAATGAATTATTATCTTTATCTGGTTTATTTTAGAATAATTTTTATTAGGAAAAATTATTATAACTGTTGTTTGTTTGAAATATTAGGCTGCCACACCAATTTAATTATTTATATAATAGCACTAATATATATAATTTAATATATTAAACTAGCGAATATAATTATTTATGGTGAACTCTTAATTATATTTTTAAGTGTTTCTTTTTTTCTTTTGGAGATATTTAGGTTAGATATTTTTAATTTATTGTCGGTTTATACCAACTTACCAGAAACTTCTGGCATTTAGTACCTTATTTTCCACTTAATTAAAAAAAAAAGACTTTTTTGTCAACATCTCTAATCTAGAAATATCTTTTTTTTTATTAATAAATAAATGAGAGAACTTCCAAAACATTGATCAATATGTAGTTTTAGGCACAAGTATCTCCGACTATTATCACGCCTTAATTAATTTAAAGTTCTATTGTCTCTTAATTTATTTTTTATATAATTCTATATACGTTTTTATTTACGTGATGTAGTCTATAACTATACTTAAGTAAGGAGCGAAGAAAATGTATAAAGACCATGTAGATCAAAAAGGTATACAAAATTATTTTAAAAAGATTCAAAGAAATAATAAGACTTTAGTTTAATTAAAATGTATCACTAAAATTTGATTATAATTTAGAAAAATACTAACGCCTTATCTCTAAAAGAATAATATATTTATATCCACAAGAAAAAAAGAGGAATTTAAATAGTTAAGTCCCAGTAATAATATATCTAATATAATCTCGTAAACATAATTCAAAGAAAATCACAACTAATATATACACAAATTATCGCCTATTTCCTTTGACTATATAATCGTGCGATTTCTGAAAATTTAAAATTTAATTTATATTCTATTTATAAGGGTAGATAATAATTTTAAATATCCTAAGATCAAGAAAAGCGTAACAAATCATATAAACAGAAAATATAGTAATATTAAAAAAGGAGAACATTAGAAAAATAGTAAAAACAATAAGTTTAATCAGACTTTATAATTATAATTTCGATAATTATTCTTTATCTCTACGGTTTAATTTGATATGGAGGCAATTGTCATATATTTTGCATCTCAATATTGAATAAGATAACATCTAAAATTTTGAATTAGTACAAATCAAACAATAACAAATTAAGCGAACCTATAGTTAGGTTACGAATTAAATTTCTTTTTTTTTATATATATATATATATATATATATATATATATATATATATATATATATATATATAATTATTATATAAATAAAGAATGGAGAAAAAGAATTTAGGAGTGGAAGAGGAATGAGATACGTGTTCTTTTGCTGAGGAAAAAACGTGGTAAATTCAATACCAATATATAATTTTATATTATATAGTTTGGGAGAACCTACTCCGCCATGTTAATATATATTAAATTATTTAAACTTTAAAAAGTATACGAAAAGTATTATAATAATAATATTAATATGCTTCGTATATATAATTTCACAAGAAAGTTTGGAGATATGAAAAGTTATTATAGATCGTATTTTTTTTTTATATTAATAGAATAAAACTATGTAATTTAGCTTTAATAAAATTAAATATAACAAGTATTTTGAGATGAATGGAGTATTTTAAGAGTTAGAAAAATAACTGTCCCATGATTTTCTTTACACGCTAAACACGTTTACTAATTTATTAAAATAAAAATAGAAAAATAAGTGAAGAAAAGTTAGGTTGTAGAATGTTTTTGTTTTCTAATTCTTTAATATATAATATAATAGATTATGTTTGTTTTTTTTAATTTCAATTTTGGTTTTTAAAAGTTTTCATATAGTAAATAATAAGGTGTAAAGGGGGAAAACATATTTCAATTTCTTCAAAATATTTCAATATCTACAAATATTTAACAACATAGAAAATTTTGTACTAGTTATATAAGGGTACTTTTATGTTATTATAGGTGAACTGATAATTATATCTTATTTTCTATTAGTTTCTTGAGATTATATTATATATACGATTTTTTTTTAAAATTAACATATATGTGTGCACCCTCATCGAACTAAGTGAGTCCGCCTCTGAATTCACCCTGACCCTATAGAAGAACCTTTAAGCATTGACTACATGAAAAGTAAAATTGGCTTCTTTTAGTGGAGAAATTGATTACTTCCATTTTCTATAGACAATTATTGGGCCACAAATATGGGAATTGATGTCTTTACTCTTTAGGCATTTTTCTGGTGTGAAATGAAGAGACATTATATATATTCAAAAAAATATTTGTACGCGTTTCATGATTTCACATAATTAAAATATGTAGGGAGATATTTAAATGTTACATGAGCTAAAAATATATATAAAATTATAAGAACAATGGATTCGAGGATATTAAGTTCCTATTTAATTAAAATGCATTTTTAAAATTTCGTTCCCAATTTAGGAATCAATACTTATTCCTTATCCCTTATTTAAAAGGCATAACACCTTAAACTTTATATACTTATTAGCATTATTTTTATGGTACGAATTGATTCAAATTAATAAGATTTTAACCATATGTATTTGTAATATATTACCTTGTGACATATGTATGATAATTGCAGTCCGTGCTTTGTTCATAAGCAACTTATTTTTTTTTTGAAAAAATAAAAGTAATCCTAAATATGAATGTTTTATAATTTTGTTTTAGATAAAATTAATTAATTAATTATGGTTCAAGGAAAAAGGAAAAAATAAAAAATAAAAAACTCAAACATGGTAAATTTAAACGTACACTCTTTCCTTCTTCAACTTTACTATTTGGTCCATTATATTTATTTTATTTATTTGAATTCTAGATGGATAAAATATTATTATTAATAATACTAAAAATAAAAGTAAAAATAAATAAATTTACTCCCTATTTAAGCCTAGGGTTTACGCAGCCCTTCCTTTCACTTGTAACACCAAATTATCAAATAACATATCCACCTTACGATATTACTTTGATTATTCTCTCATATATTATCCGTGAAATCTCTTTTACAATTTAAGTGTATTTCAAAGTCATGGCATCTATGGATTTCAAATCCGAAATTCGAGCTGTCCAATATTCAACAACGCGAAAAAGGACTTATATGAGCCCTAGTTTTGACATTATTGTGTTGATATATATTCTGAAATACATGTAACGTGCATTTAAATAATTAGATCTCAAGGGTCAAGGACTTATATGAACCCTAGTTTTAAATGAATTTGAAAAATCATATCCCAATAACGGAAAGGGTTGAGTAAGCCAATTTTGACGGCAACATATGTAAAAATTGAAAGTCTTGCTTCATATATTAATTCAAGAATATAGAAATTTCCTCAAATTTAGTAAGTACTTGTCAAAATATAATCCAAATAATACTATTCGGAGTGTAATTTCCTTTTTCTTAAAGTAATTAGGATCATATTCCTTAACTAACTAGTTTTACATTAATCTTCTTCTATATAACTCTTTAATCTATCAAAAGTTGAAATAGTTTAGCCTAATGGCAGATTTAGCTGACGAACTGACACTGATGGTTCTCTCGAATTTACCTGTGAAATCTCTGTTACGATTCAAGTGTGTTTCTAATTCATGGCGTTGTTGGATTTCAAGTCCAAATTTTCATATCTCATCCATCATTGCATCGTCTGCAATTATTGCCTCCACTATTGTGAACTTCACATTTCTCATCGGCTCTTGACAGATGGGTCAGGATACAACCACAGAAGTAAGAAATTTAATTACCTTAGGTACCTGAAAATATATTTGAAGACTCAAATCAAATAAACTATGTTTAACTAACTAAAACACTTGGTAAAATAACTAAACTAAGATACTACCAACCAACCTGCTTATCAGGTCCAAATGCCCAAACATACTGTTAAAGTCTTGTTGTTTTGAAAGATGGCAAAATAGCAAAGAACAGGTAATAAAAATATGTCAAAACGTTCTAGCGAAGAATTCGAGTCTGTATAGGGATACACGTTTTCAACGAATTGGAGTATAATTGGGAATCTGTTTTCTTATTTAATAAGGAAATTGTGTGAAAAGGCTTTTACTATCCAACAAGGAGTTGAAGATGCGGCAAAGTCAAGGTTGAGTTGGGCAAGACTTTGAGGAGGTGATCTATAAATAAGGCGATAGTTTCGCTTGAGAAGATTGCGCACTTACATAGAGAGAAGATCAAAACACGATTTTTGATATTGCTTGGGAGTGCTCCGAGTTGAGTGATAAATTGTAAGGTTGTATTCAAGAGTCTTGTTTACAATCTGAGTTGTGTGAGTAGGAGTTGCTTGACAAGTTGAAGAACTTAAAGAGCGTTAGAAATCTAGGGAGTAGTTTTGTGTCTTGAGGTAGAAGGAATTAGAGTTTATAATTTCTTAGGTTACGTAGGTTTGTAATTGGTGTATTGTTTGAACATTTATAAATAATACAAAGTGTTGCTTGAATTATTTATTGTTAAGTTTTAAATAAACAGAAACCGTTGTCTGTACGTGTTCCTTTAAAGAATTCAGGAGGGTAGAATTCCAATGCAGGCAGCATGCAGATTCCAATCATATTTCTTTTGCGAAAAATCGGCACGTTTCCTTTTCGGCCAATTTACTGTTTCAATATTTTCAATGTCGTCACCAAGTCCTCGCTCCAATGATTAAGCCAGCAGGGTGATTTTGTTTCTCTTGTTTGGTGTTTTAGCAAATACTAAAGATGACCCTACTACAATTTCGCGGAAAGAGACAACTGGATAAGCCACATAGATATTGCAAACAAAGGAAAAAGTACTCAATCTGAGTTATATTTGATATTCATTCCTTTGTATCGAAAAAAAAAAAACCATATGTCCTAAAACAAGGAGAGAGTTACAAATGCATCTCCAGGTCCGCCTAACATCCTCCATTATGTATTCTAGGTACTATTCACCAGTACCTAATATTATGCATATACCCGACTCTTCAACCCTTATAATTGCAAGGGATAACTCTTGATGATTCTTTTCAGCTCTTTTGAGATATCATTTAAACTCCAATCATTCAAAAGTGAAAATGCTATTTTCACTACGGGAAGAGTATTGAACTAAACTTCAATCATTCAAAAGCGAAAATGCTATTTTCACTACGAAAAGAGTATTGAACTATAGAGGCCAAAATCTGTACACACTCTCGTTAGATTTCAAATTCTTATGTTGAAACCAGTAATTACTATCAATCAATCATATTCCATGATTGGTAGTGATGAAAGTCAAAGCAAATTCTTATGTCTAAACCAATAATTACTGTCAATCAGGAATATTCCATGATAGTCAGTGATGAAAGCTAAAGGTCTGTGGTAGCTACTGCAGGAGTATTGAGTACTGGTCCAACCAACTCATAGGGTACATTTGATGTTGTTATGTACTCAAGATAAGTGGACAAAGATCCAAGAAAAGGTATAATCTAGTGTGTGATTTTTGCAAGCGAAATATGTTTCAACATTATTGGGTACCAACATAATTTTAAATTCAAAAAGAAAGGAGGTAACAATTCTGCATACAATTTAACTAGTGAAATTGATATAGTGTGAAGTACCAGTACTAGCTCTAGTAATGCAAGAGATGGACACATGAGAGGCGATGAAACTCAGAATCAACTGGACTCGTGTGCACTGCCTAGAAAAATATGTATTCAACTGTTTCAAAAAATACCTCAATCAAGTATAATTTAAGGAAGATAATATGTTGCACGCCGCATGCTTACCAAAAAATAAGAAGGTTCATTGCTTTATTCGTCAATTTTATTGTCGACTTTCCATGCATAGTAATTATTCACAAGGCATAACACATTCAACTTTATATAATACTATTATCTTAATAAGATTTTAGCCATGTATTTATGATATATTACGTTGGATATTATTATAAAAAAAACTAATTACTATAATTTAATTCAAAGATCAAAAATATTTATAATGCTCAAAAGTATAAAGTCTTTTTATTTTATTTTATACCTAGCGTGACATATATGGTAATTGATAACAAAATAAGTTCCCATAATGAAGATACAACTCATCTGTTTCAAAACAAGAAAAGAAGCAATGTAAAAAAAAATTAATCAAAAAAATTAAAATAAACTTTTTCACCACCTACCATACTTTGTTCATAAGCAACTTATCTATTTTTAAAAATATATTAAAAGTAGTATTTATTTTTAAGAAATATTAAACTTAACTACTATTTGGTCTATTATATTTATTTCTTTTTTGAATTCTAGATGGATAAAATATTACTAGTAGTAATACTAAAAAAAAGAAAAAAAGAAATTTTACTCCCTATTTAAGTTAACCCTAGGGTTTACGTAGTCCTTCTTTTCACTAGGGAAACCAAAGAAACAAACATTCACTTGTAACATCAAATTACCTAATGACATACTGATCTATCTTATGAAATTACTATAATTATTCTCTCATTATAAGGGATATAGATGAGAGTTAATAGAAGAATTATTAGTGTTTTAGGCTCTAGTCATGGTCTTATATTAATTGATATTGGCAAGAATGTATACTTGTAGAATCATTTTTACATCAAAGTGATTGAATTTGAGCTTGACAACTTGAACCACTATGTTCATGTACATAATCTAAAGAAGGAAAAAAAGGATAAATATATCTCAAATTTTTAAAAATGATATATCAATATTCTGCGTTATACTTTTCATCTATTGAAGTCTTTACCGTCCAATAATCGATCTACTCACTTCACAACCTTTCAAATTCTAATATCTACTCTAAATAATTCTATGCTTATACGTTTCGCCTCGATACTCGCCCCAAAAATAATTTTGAAACCCACCCCTCTACACCCCACCCCCTCCACCCCACTCTCACCCCACCCCTTCTTTTAGTCTTATCAAAAGCACACTTACTCTTCCATAGCTACCTCCTTCTTCTTCTTCAAAACCCTAAAATGGAACATCCATTCTTCATCAATGGCCCTCCTACAAATCGATCTGAAGCTTTACGGTGGCTATCAATCGCTGAAAAGCTGTTAACAAATCGTGATCTTGTTGGTAGTAAATCATTTGCAACTCGTGCCCGTGAATCCGACCCGTCTTTAGCTCATCCAATCGATCAAATCCTCAGCATCGTTGACACCTTAACCGCCGGTGACAAACGTATCAACAATCATCACTTTGATTACTACTCTATCCTTCAGATCCCTCCTAACCAAACCCAGAACTTCGAATTCATCGCCGATCAGTATCGTCGATTTGCTCTTCTTTTGAATCCTCAGAACAATAACTTTCCGTTTTCGGATCAAGCTTTTGGACTTGTTGTTGATGCGTTTTCAGTTCTTTCTGATCCTTTGAGGAAAAGTATGTATGATAAAGAATTGGGTTTTTTTCTGAATCTTTACCCAGTTGCTTCTGCACCTACACCGGTGAGTTTTGTGCAGCATGGTGGGTTTAATCAAATGCAGGGGTCGACTGCAGACCAGCTGTTTGTGAATATGCCTAGTCAAGATCAAGGTTCACATGCTACTGGAGTGAGCTATAGTAGAGATCCGCAAGCTGGAATTTCTATGCCGGTTACATTTCTGAATCGTGAGCAAGAGACTATGACTATGGGGAGCTCAGGTTCGGAGCAAGAGCACCAGCAACAACAGCAGCAGCAGCAGCAACAACAACCGGTTACATCTCTGAGACAACAAACACAACAACCGGTGAGTTCTCTTTCGTTTTCAAACATAGATGAACAGCTTGCTACATTCTTGAATTTAAACCAACCACAGCCTGTAAGTTCTGAGAGGAGTTTTAATAGAGAAAATCCACCATTTGGTATTGGTTTGAGCTCGACGAGAGGGCGAGAACCGGAGGTAACTGTTGAGCAGCGTGGGAATCAACAGCCCATAGAAAGAAATGAGAATGTAGTGATGGGTAGCAATGAAAATAGACCTGCTAGTACTAGTAATAATGCGAGTAATGTGAAGGAGAAAGAAAGTATTAGAGCAGATGCATCAGCTAAGAAGATACCTAGTTTCTGGACAGCATGTCCTTATTGTTACGTTATGCACGAGTCCCCTTTGGATTATGTTGATTGTACGCTAAAGTGTCAAAATTGTAAGAGGGCTTTTCAAGCTGTTAAGGTTGCTGCTCCGCCGATTATTGATGGAAAAGAAGCTTATTTCTGTTGTTGGGGATTTATGCCTTTAGGATTTTCCGTAGAGCATTTTGAGAGAAGTAGGAATAATGTTTCAAGCTGGTCTCCGTTTTCGCCCATGTTTGCTTGTCCAACCTCTGGGGCGAATGATGGGAGGAATGGTAAGAATCATGCTGTTGGGGGGCAGAGTAATGTGAGTACTTTTGGCAATTTGCATAATGCTGGTGGGTCGAGAAGTCGGAGTGGACGAAAGATTTCTGCTCCAAGGATTTATAGTGATGACGATGATGATGACGACGATGATGATGACGATGACGTACTTGTTGACATATCGGAGGTACTTTCTGGAGATGCTTGACATATCGGAGGTCTTTACTACTCCAAGGTAGAGAAAGGTAAATTCTTGAAGAAGTTCAGTAATAGGTGAAGAAGGAAAGAGATTCAAGCCTTCCATTTCATTCCAAAACTTGAATCTTTCCATTATTTTCTTTGATTATCGTGTTCATATCTAGTCTAGTTGGTTTAGATACTCGGCTTCAAGTCCCAACAACGGGATACCTTTTTCCTGTTCTGAGATGCGACTTTCTTAGGCCGAGGGTCTATTAGAAAACAACCTCTCAACCGCACAAAGGTAGGGTACGTATACCCCGCCCTCCCCAGACCCCACTTATGGGACTATACTGGGTATGTTGTATTGTATTGATGTTTTGTTATCTTCTCTTGGCTTTAGTAATTCTCTTATTAAGTAAACTTTGTAATTGAGGAGTAGATGAAACTAATCTGTAACTTATTTTGTTAGCTCAATACAATTTGCTTCGGAGATGATTGTTCTCTTACTTTTCCTAATTTTCTTTCATTCAATTGTCACTGAATATTGGCTTTGACCAAGCATTTTCATTGTGATTGTTCAAAGAAATATTAGTTGATCTGAGAGAAATGGATTGTGTTATTAGCACCAGATAACCATAGGAATTTAACTGAAAGAGGAGCACTCTAGTTAGTTGTATTGGGTTAAGCCAACATTATCATAAGTAGTAACTTTGAGGCTCAAGTGTTTTACTTGCATTGGGTTAAGCCAACATTATCATATGGTGGTTTTGATGCCTTAGCTGTGGGGTCTTCGACGAGGAATCATGACAGGCCGGAGAGTGTATTCTGGATAGGACTATTCACCTGGCTATAAAAGAACCATTAGTATCGCTCCTCTAGGTTCTGATTGAAGTAGTGGCTGCTACAATCATGAAGTTGTTACTCCTTGCAATTTGTAATTCGATGAAGATGTGCACTTAGTTTGGCCTCTAACAGTTCAATACTCTTCCAATAATGGAAACGACTTCTCCTTGTCTTGTGAAAACTGTGTATTATACACGTGATTTTTTGTATTGAACTTTATGATTGCATTTGTGATATACTGTTTGTTGTAAGTTCTTTAGAACACCATATGAGAAGAGGTTTAGATAATGAGTTCAATACAAGAAGGTATATTTGGTAGAAATAGAGTTCATTAACTAATTTTGGCTCTGTTTTTGAATATATAGCTACTTGTACAATTAGCAACTCTGTTATTTTCTAATTATAGAGACTAAATTAATACGAAGTGGATTTGTAGCCAAAAAACCTCCTAGCTCTAACTAATATAAAATGAATAAATCATTATTTGATTGGGTAAACATTAAATAAAGGGGAATTTTCGTACTAAAAAATAACTTAATTATGTTGCATTGTCATAGTTTGCTAATTATGACTCGTAGCTACATGTTGGAGGGAGGAGAGGGGCGAATGAGAGAGGGCACATGGATGAACTGTATGTCTACATGTAGATATGTAATTGATCTACATATGTATTTGTATATCTGGCGAGCGAGATTGAGAGAGCGTAAAAAGTGGATAGAGGCATGCAACGTAATTACAACTAAAATTAAACTGCAAATCGTAATTGATTCAAACTATAGTTATGTTAGCAAATTAATTAGTATTATCCCGCATAATAGGCCCAAGACATACATAAAGGCCTCAACTGAGCTAGTTCACACCTACTGAGAAATAAGGGAAATTTTTTAAAATGTCAATATTTTAGTATTTAATAGGGTCTTGTGTCAACAGTTTCAATATTTAGTGATAATGTCAAAATTTTATCTTATTATGTATGTTACTTATATTTTAATTATTTGGTTTAATTGAAAAGAATACAGAATTTATATAACAAACAGGAGCTATTTAGGGGAGAGAAATTTTTTAAAAAGTAACAGATGCTTAAAACTCTCAACATCAGTTACAACATATTCAGAAACTGACGAATAAATCTGTCCATTATTCATGAAATATAAATTTTTTAATTGTATATTCAATTTACTGGAATACGACCACAATTAAAATAAGACAACAAAAACACATGAATAATTAATACAACCTCAACACAGTTACAACAACATACCACAACGAACAAAAAAATACCAAATAAAAATTATAAATGTGCACTTAATTTACTGAATACGTATCAATGTGGAAAACAAAAAACACATATGGTTCCTAATATGTGGTACATTGACATAACTAACACAAAAAAAACAGAAGACAATATACATTAAATCAATAAAATACAAAAATACATACTAACTATAACAGAATCAAAATTTCATATACACTTCCAAATCTATGAATACAAAATACATTAAATCTATGAAATACAAAAATACATACTAACTATAACAGAATCAAAATTTCATATACACTTCTAAATTTATGAATACAAAATACATTAAATCTATGAAATACAAAAATAAATACTAACTATAACATAATCAAAATTCCAACAATTTCGTCTTCTTCAACTTCGTCGTTATGAATTTGTGTGGGATTTTGTACACCGACGAAGTCCTGCAGTTTTCCCCGTCATCTATCCTCCATAGATTTAGAAGCGAAACCTACATTGTTGTTTATTTCTTGAGTGAAAAAGAGATTAAATGATGGAAAATCAGAAGAAGTTTGATTATTTTGTCCGATACCTCTAGTAACTCTCTTGAAATCATCCATTGAAGAGAGAATTTTGGATTATCAATCCCTAAAAGAGGTTTTAAGAACAACAACAAATCAAATTTTTTTTAAAGAACATTAAAATCAGTAAGCAAATAATAAAAAATATTATAAACATGAATACCTTAATTAATGTTAATCTTCAAATCCAATCTTGAAACAAAAGTAAAGGAAAATAATTGAAAATAAAGATATATTGAATCTGAAAATCTGGGGATATTTGATTTGGATTAATCTTAGAGAGAGAAATTGAAAAAAGCATAATTAAAGGACTTTAATATCTAGTCAATTACCGAAATATAGGGGCCCGTGTAATATATGAGAGAGAAAACATAAATTGTATCAGAATATTTTTTTATTTTTAAAATAATGACATTTTTGACATGTTTACTAATATTATTAAAGTATGGAGATTATCACTAAATAAGTTGATTTTTTTGACTAGTTAGCTAAATTTTCCGAGAAACAACCCAACACTCACCATAAAAAGCCCAATAGATAATTTCGAATGATGACTCATTAATTTAATAGATAAATCATATAGGATAAGTGACATACTACTTCAATAATTTATAGTTATTTCTGATTTGTGTTGAATATATCCTCTTTAATACATAATCATATAGTGTAGGTGCCATATATTTCAATAATATTTGATTACTACTTCAATTTGTGTTGAATAAAGTCAAAAAAAATAATCATAAAATACTTTTTATCTGAATCGTCACGATGACACAACTATCATTACTAGCCATCTCCACCAACTACGATTATCATTATTCATCACATCACAATTATCTCTAACTATTATTATGAACTACCATCGATGTTAATTTGTAGATTAATTATACTTCATCAAATGGATAAATTTTGAAGTACAATATAAATTACTATTTTGGTTAAGATTTCTATGTATTATGCACGTTTAAAATACTGAAAGAATAAATAGCTCTCTCTTACTTATTCAATATATAGAAGATTTAAAAAATAATATTTTAATGATAAAAATATTTATATTCAAATTCAAACATGTTAATTGTCAATGGCGTGTAGTAGTGTTTTCTAAGATTTTCAATTAAAAAAATGAATAGCTTGTGTGGTTGTGATACATTTTAATTGTCAAAGATGGCTAAACTTTGCTAAGTCTCTTGAATAAAGCTTATAAATACTACTCTTAGAGGTGGATTAAAATGTCACCTACATTATTTGTACTATTTATTTCTCAACTTTGAAAGTATAATTAACAAGGATAATTACCATGGCACAAAAACTTGTTATTCTTTTCACCACTCTTCTTGTTGTTATGGCTGGTAAGTCATTTCATCTTGTTGTTATTGTAATTGAATAAAAGCTATTATCATGAAACTTCAAATTTTACGGGCGGAACTTCAAACATCATGATATTGGATTTTTCTTATGAAATTTATACTTCTAGGATAACAGTTATTTTTATAATATATAGTACCTTTTAAAGATACACCTTTCTTTTTTCTTTGTTAAAGTTATTCGATATAGATGTTCAATTTCACATAATACTAACATCCATACGACATATGACCTCACCACCCGACCTCAATCCATTTTACCCCCTCCTCTCCATTTCTTTTCCATGCTATTCCCCCCCCCTCCCCCTCCTCCTCTCCGTGCCATTTATAAGAGTGCTACAACCATATTATTTTGATTTCTACTAGAACTTGAATTTTAAAAGTCTATTTAAAATTTATGATTTGAAATAAATCACATATATTTGTTTAGTTATTGGTTAATTTTACTAAGTACAAAATAAGAAATTTAAAGTTAAATATCTCGAATACGTTATGCTTATAAAATATTATAATTTTGATTTTTGTAGCTCATAATTCATTATACTCCACCAAAGTTCATGTGATGGCCCAAGAAGATATACAACAAATTGCAAGAAAATTATTGCAAGAAGATGAAGATCCAATTTGTGGAAAACCATGTAATACACATGATGATTGTTCTGATGCTTGGCTTTGTCAAGCCTGTTGGAATTCCAGACAAACTTGTGGTCCATTTGTTGGTTAATTAAGACATGATAATGGGCCTATAATTTCACTATTTATCATAATTTCAACATTTAGTCACTTAATTAGATAAATAAATAACTTAAGTGACCAAAGTGTACTTGTTCAAAGAAAAAATTATGTGGCTAAGAAATAAACTTTGTGTGTAATGTGTTTATCAATTAAATAAAAGATCATATAATGTATGTTTTCTTTGCTTTTAATATATCTCCTTTTGAAAGTATTTATTAGGTTTGGCTAGATGAGTAATTTAGGTTAATAACTAAATTTGGGTAAAAATTAAATCATTTTGAAATAGAGGCATGCAATAAGTGATAACTCTTAAAATTAATTATGCAAATAATAATAATAAAAAAAGAACTTGTAAGAATTGAACATGTTAATATGACTCACTATTTAGCTTATTTTAATCCAAACTTATCTCATTTTAGATAATTTTTTGAATTTGTTTGAGGGTCTATTCAAAGTATTGACTTTATCATTTCATTATTATAAGAACTTTCATTTTTTTCATCTCTTTTCCTTATATCAAACTGAGATTTTTTAAAGAATAGTCACTCTATCAAAAATATTTTTTAGTGGTAATTAATTAACGATAATAGCTTAATTATTATTAAATATTTATCTTTAACGGTAGTTAACATTCTTTTTAAGCGTCCCTAAAGCCTATAGCGACATTGGATTCAATGATAACAACTAATGTCAGTAAAAACTTTAGTACTGTTTATGAATGTGTATATTTGTTATTGCTAAATTGTATTTTTGTTGTAGTGTGTGAAGGAAAAACAAAGACTTTTTTTTTAGAATGTAATTTGAATCTAATTTTGTATATTAAAAAAATATGACTTTTTTAATAAGACACAATAACACTTGTTCATACTATTCTTCGTTGGCTATAAATATGTGTCGATTTTCACTTGCGAAAATTCTAAAAGTAAGGTTCAACTGTGATGTTTTATAGAGCTTTAAACTCTTCAACTAAATCCAGAGTTGCTTAAGTTGTATGATATCGTTGAGCTATTTTATCCTAGAGGGGACAAGTCAGAAAATATACGTTTGGACCATTGTTCATTATTTTATCTTGAAGGGGACAAGCTAAAGACAACATATATCACACACATAATAAGATGATCTTTTATTTAATTTGATGAACATATTACACCCCAATAACATAAAATTAACAAGCATATTTGATTTCTTAGCCACAAAATATATTTATTTTATCTTATAAGTGACTAGAAGTTGAAAAGAAGAACACCAATACTGAAATTAGAGGCCCATATTGGCTATGGGGTCACCAATATATGGGGCACATTCCTCTGTAAACTCCCAACAGATTTGACAAAAGGTACCCTCAGAGCAATCATCATTTGTTTTACAAGGTTTGTTACAAATTGGATCTCTATTTGCCTCAAAAAAGTTTTGTTGCCATTGGTAGTATAGCATCTTGAGCCATCACATGAATTTTCTTGGTGTAGAATGAATTGTCATGAGCTGCAAAATTAAATTCAAAAATTTAAATTTGCAAAAATAACGTATTTGAAATAATTTGACTTTAAACTTCTAATTTTGTCCTTAACGAGATAATTTAGGGTACATAAATATATATGACTTAAGACCCCATATACAAATATATTTCAAATTCGTATATATACTAGAAATGATCAGATTAGGAATGAGGATATTCGAGATAAGATCGGAGTGACCTCCATTGTGGAGTAGGTTGTATGAGTATGTATGTGAAGAGGAAATGTGCAGATACGTACCCTAGTGAGTAGGTGTGAGAGGTTGGATGTAGTGGGTACGAGGAGAGGTAGAGATAAGCCGAACAGGGGAGAGATAATAACATAAGACATACTGCGGATTGCAGTTTCACGCTATCAAGGATATAACCTTAGATAAAAGGGTATGAAGATCTTAGATTAGATAGAATGTAGGGTAATTGAGCAACATGTATGTTGTAGTAGTAGAAATTATCTTCAATATGGGCCATTTTTCGCCCTCGTTTTGATAAAAATAGCTATTATTTTGAAACAAATTTCACAAAAAAATTCACTTGTGAAATTTGAAACTTCGTGATAATTAACTATTTTCAATTATAAAGTCTAAAAGTACCTATTTGTGAAGTTCAAATATATATATATTTGCATGAATTGAATAATATCAAGAAAAGTATAACGAAGGATAAAATTAAATTTAATCATTTTCCCTTCTAAAATAATAGGAATAAGATGAAATGACTTACTAGCAATTGCCACAAGGAGAATAGTGAAAAGGATAGCAAATTTATGTGTTCCTCCACAACAATAAGTATTTATAAGCCTTATCAAGTTTTTCATTTTTATGTTGTTGATACTTAAAAAAAAAAATACAATTAGCTTACTTTGTTATTATATAATATCACGTATCAATAATTTGTAAGATAAATTTATAAGAAAAATAGAGTGTGGAAGTAGAGCTACTATAAAAAGCAGGGTAAGAAAAAAAATTAAAAATATGATTACTGAATAATAAGTGAAGACAAAAATAAGAAGAAAAAATTAAGGTAACGACATGATCACACCAAATGACTGTTACACAAAATGAGACTTTTCGACATTATCTAGCGATGAATTTAACGATATAATACAATAAAATTTAAATAACAAATCAAAATAAACATCATAATTAAATTAACTGAACAATTGTTTATTCCGGAGACCCAAATAGATAGAGAGATATACAATCACTGTATACAAGGGATTAATTATTGTAGTAGTATGCCACCTACCATGTGTACCTATATGAATAACTACTATAAAAATGTGCCACCAACCTAATTATTAAGTACATATTCGTATTTTTTTTTGGGAAAAGTATATTTATATTTACTATTTTACTCATCACTGAATAATAATGTAATATCTTTTGGGGAAAAAATTAAATATATTATTAAACTATTAACAATGACTTATTTATGTCATAGATAAACCATTTTTTTTAACAAAGTACATAAATAAATCATTTCTAATAGTTCGATCATATATTTAAACTTTTTATTTTGAATTTTAGAAAATGTTTCAAAGTGTGCCATCTATCAATATCAATAAGGTAAATATCAATATAAAATTGATTCAAATATATCTCTTTAACTATTGGCTATGGTGCATGAGAATGCTCTTGCTCTTTTTTTTTTTTTTTTTTATCGTCTCTCAATTTCTTAATTATCTCTTGAATCTCTATCTTGTATTTTATTTTATATTCCTTTCAAGTACGAATATGAATTTAATTAATTATGAACAAAAACCTACAAAGTTGGTGGCACATTAATTTAGTGTTTATTCATATAGGGACCATGTCATATATTAGTAGTTTGAATTTCAATTATTATTTTTTGGAATAAAGATATATAAATTATGTACATTTTGATATATATATATATTAAGAGAAGAAAGACTTTTCTTATAATTATCAAGTTTAGAGACAAATTTCAATAATCATATAATTATCAGCAACAATAAATAATAATAAAATATTTTGTGTGGTTGTGATACTATAACAAAAATAACTTTTAGCGGTATTAAATATTGACATTAATAAAGAGTGCTAAAGTATTTCTCGGCATTAGTTAAGTGCCATTAGAACCAATGTCGCTAAAGGCTTTAATGGCATATACAAAGAGTGTCAATTGCCGCTAAAAATATATATTTAACAGCAATTGAGAATTAATTATCGTTAATAATCATTTTTGTTATAGCGCAAGACATTTTAGTTCTCAAAGATGGCTAAACTAGTCTGCTGATAATGCCTATAAATACTACTAATGTTGGAGGAATTAAAAACCATCAATATTATTTATATTGTCAATCTCTAGTATTATTAATATATTATTATCATGGCACAAAAATTTACTATCCTTTTTACCATTCTCTTTGTGGTTATTGCTGGTAAGTCATTTCATCTTTTTTTATTATTATTTTTGTCTTGTTCCAAAGGAGACACAAAATTTAATTTCATCTTGCTCTTTATGTTTAAGAAGGGAAAATGGTCAAATTTGTTCATATATTATGCAAAAATGAATAATCTTATTTTTAATAGTCAAGTAGTACAAATATACATGTAAAATTCACAAATAGCTATTTTTAGCTTGAAATTGGAAATTAGTTATTATATGAAGTTTTAAATTTCACTAGGGAAATTTTGTGGAATTCGAAATTCTATAATAATAGCTATTTTTTAAAAAAAAGGCTAAAAGTGGTCAGTGAAAATTATTTTTACTAATTACTGTTAGAATTTTGCTCTGGTTTTCTTATCATATTTTAATTATTATTTTTTTTTAAAAAAAAAGTCAAAGTATTATCATAAATATTTGAACTTTTCTTGAAACGAAAATATAATTATTCTCCATATTTAATTTATTATTTTCTTAGAGAAAAAGTTTGAAACTCTATAAATTAAATTGAATATCCCTTGCCTCTTCTCATATCAACTACACAAGAATCTAATATAATAATATTACATTTTTTATAGGTTTTTATCATCCAATGATGTGTCACTATATGATTTGTAATTATTTACTTCCGCATAAGTTCTTAATCACTTTCAAACCTAACAAATATACTTTCTAATGTTACAAATATCCAAAATAGACATTAAAATTCATACGTCACCAACATGTTGATAAGATCGAACACTATATGACATGTCACCTCATCAATAATAATAATAATAACATATTCAGCTTGATTAGGAAAGAGTGTATATGGAGACTTTAATTAACCCTACTTCATTAAAGTAAAAATATTATTTTGAAAAGACGTTTGACTCAAGAAAAAAATGACATTAAAGAAAAGCATAAGACAAAATTTAAAGTTTTACAAAATTTAATTTTGAAGACACCATGGCCATGGTGTCCTAAGTGTTGTTCTTCTTTTTTGAATTTTAATCCTGAATATAATGTGTAATCATCAAATTAAATAAAGATCATTGTATTATGTGTGTTATATATGTCTCTTTTCTATTCGTATAAGTGTGGTAAAATTAACTAGTGTTATGAAGGAGTGGTAAGTACTCTTTCATTTTTAACAAAAGTCTCGTTATAGAAATGATATGCTTGTGTTATTTTTTTTTAACGATCAAATTTGATGGTCTTGCAAAATCATTTTTACACGTGACTTTATATTAGAGGTCCACATAATCAAAATTAAATTGGTCAAAAAAATACAATTTTTTCATTGTATATTTGAAAATAATTCATCTATGTCATCCTTTAATAGTATGGCTCATGATTATGCCATGTTCACTTTTGCTCAAAGTCGATAAATAGGTAAACTTTTTCTCAAAATTCGATAGCATATTTAAATTATTTTTTTCACCAATTTAATCTCGGTGACGTAAACTTGAGAGGGCACGTGAAAGAATGGTTTTGCAAAATCGTTAAATATGACAGTTAAAAATAATAACACGAATAAATTTTTGTGTAATAGTAATAGCATGATTGAGCCCAACTATAAATGTATGACATAATAGTTACTCTTATGAAAGAGGTAAAATACTTATTATCTTAATTACTCTTATGAAAATTATATTACTCCCTCTGTCTCAATTTATATAACTTACTTTAGTTTTTATTTTATACTAAAAAGAATGACACATCTAATAATTTAACTTTAAAATGTGTATTTTATCCTTAATAAAATAATTTATAGTTACACAAATTTCTATTATTCATTTTAGACCACAAATGTTAAAAGTCTTCTTTTCTTTTTAAAAAAACTTCATGCCAAATCAAACTGCCTCCTATAAAATAAGACGGAGAAAATATTAGTTATCTTCACCTACCGTGATTACCATTGGCTATCACATTACTATCAATCACTACTGTCAAGTACTATTGATGCTAACTTCTAAAGTATGCATTTTTACAAACACATGCAAATCATTCCATACTAATTATATGTAGATTTTGTGTTGTTTGAATTTTAATTATTACTTTTTTAAAAATAAAGATAAATTATGAACATTTAAGTATTGAGAAAACAAAGAATTTTCTCATAATTATTAAGTTTAGAGATAAAATTTCAACAATCAAAAAATTATATTCAAATTTAAACATCTTAATCATCAAAGATAGATATAATAATATTTTATAAAATTATCTATAAAAATAAAAATTAAAAAAACTTGTATGATTGTGAGACATTTTAATTAATTCTCAAAGATGGCCAAACTATAAGGCATATAAATACTACTATTTGGCTAGAATAGTTTTTGTTGGTAAGTACTCATTTTTGTTCATTTAATATGCAAAAAAGAATAGTTTTACCCTTTCATTTTTTTTAATGTTAGTCAAGTGATACAAATATACATGTAAAATTCATAGATAGCTATTTTTAGACTTTATAATTGAAAACTAGCTATTATTATGAAGTTCAAACTTTACGAGTGAAACTTTATAGAATTTGAAATTTTATAATAATAGCTAATTTTTTCATAAACAAGGCCGAGAATGGCTAGTGAATATTATTATTTCTACTAAATATAACTTCTCCCGTTACAATTATTCAAAATAGACATTCAAATCCATATGTTACTGACATGTTGATATGATGACCACTATATGATATGTCGATCACCTCACCACCCTATCGCTAATTATCTCACATGAAATAGGACGGATGAAGTACCTCATAGTCTCATTAAAAAATAACATATCTATGAAAATCATATTAATGAAACAGAAGGACAAATATCCTACAATTATATATATTTCTTCAAATAGTCTAAATAAAAAGAAAAACTTTAAAATAAAATGAAATGAATCAGTCTAAGAACAAAAAGAAAATTGAATGATAATCCTACCTTAGCTAGAGACATAAATAATGCAATTGTAAGAAAGAAAATAAATCAAGGTTAAATAAAAAAATTGGGTTATATTATTCCTGCTAAACAAGAGTCCAATTTATTTGTCTTTCTTACAATAATATCTTGATTTTTGTCCACGTCAATAGTGAATAAAGACATATTTTGATCAATTTTATATCAATAAGACATATTTTACCCCAACTATTGATAAATGGTATATTTAAACTACGTTCTAAAATTCGATGGCATTATCGTTCATCAAGTGAAGTAGTAAATATATTTTTTACCTTTAGCATTGATTAAGTAAATATATTAATTAGTATATGATAACATAGTTATGTCAATTATTTTTTTAATTAATATAACAGGTAAAAATGAACGAAAAATTTATGTTAAATTGGTGACACATTAATTTTGTAGTTATTCATATAGGGACCATGGCATATTAGTTTGGCGCTAGTTTACCCATAAATGCATATCTCTATCTATTTTGGTCCCCAAAATACATGAATAAAACGTGGTGGTTGTGTTTTATTTTAAAAAATAAAAATACGAAGTTTACTAGTTTGAATAATTATATTGAGTAGAATAAATTTATGAGTGAACATTTAAATATGATAAGAAAAAAAATTAATTTTATGTATTTTATTGATATTTGGGTTCAATTATGTCATCCTCATTATAGAAAAAGTTCACTAATCATGCTATTATTTTTTAATCAATAGACCTAATGGTTTTGCGAAATCATTTTTTTCGTGTGGCTTCTTCTTAGAATTCCACATTATCAAAATTAAGATGGTAAAAAAATAATTCAAATATAATATCAAACTTTGAAAAAAGATTTATCTACGTGATTCGTTAATTATTTGGCTGAGTCATGCCACATTAGCTTTTGGTCAAAATCGACAATAGATAAATCTTTTCTTTCGAATATCATATTTGAACTTTTTCTACTAGTTTAATCTTAGGTGAGGTTAACCTCTAATAAGAGGCCACATAGGAAAAAATGATACTAATCATCTTCACCAATTTTTACAATACATGCAAATTATATTTTATATATGCTAATGATATTTAGTTTTCATGTTGTTTGAATTTCAATTATTACTTTTTAAATAAAGTTAAATTATGTATATTTAAATACTGAGAAAGCAAAAATAATTTTTTCATAATAATCAAGCGTCTAGAGATAAAATTTCTATATTTAAATTCAGATTTAAACATCGTAATCATCCGTGATGTGTATAATAGTATATTGTAAAATTATCAAAAAAATAAAATAAAATTATGTGATATTTTGATTCTCAAAAATGACCAAACTAGTCTCCTAATAAGGCCTATAAATACTATTGTTGGTGGAGGAATGAGAAGCCATCCACATTATTTGTATTATTACCATGGCACAAAAACTTACTATCCTTTTTACCATTCTCCTTGTGGTTATTGCTGGTAAGTCATGTCATTTACTTTAACTCAAATGTTTTAGAATGGAAAATGATCAAATTTGTTCATTTATTATGCCAAAATGAAAAGTTTTAGTACAAATATACATGTAAAATTCATAAATAGCTATTTTAAGACCTTGTAATTGAAAAAATAGTTATTATATGAAAGTTTCAAATTTCACAAGTGAAACTTTGTGGAATTTGAAATTCTATAATAGTAGTTATTTTTTCAAAACCAAGGTAAAAAATGGCGAGTTATTATTATTATTTCTACTAAATAACTTACTTTCTTCTTCTGTTATAGTTATCCAAAATAGACGTTCAACTTCATGTCGATAAGATGAACACTACTCCTTCTGTCCCTATTTACTTGTTCATATTTCCTCTTTTTATCGTCCCTATTTACTTATTCATTTTGACAAATCAAGAACGGACAATTTTTTTTTTCTATTATATCCTCATTTAAACTTCTTGAAAATTTCCAGTTTTAATTCATTCTTTTTTAAGTCATAATTAATAAGAGTAAAATTGTAATTTTACTATGCTAATTATTGTTATCTTAATATGTGTGTCATTTCTAAAATGAACAAAACAGAATGAGTATATGACATGTCACCTCACGGCCCAACCCCAATATGTCCACCATTAACAACACTACTATCACTATATCAATGTGATTTCCATTGGTATATGAAAAACTTGGATCTCAAGAGCGAATTTAAAATAATCAGAATAATAATATATTCAATCAAATCGT